>PVIU01005296.1:93371-115524 GCA_004026605.1 Ondatra zibethicus | reverse complement strand
TCTGTCATTTCTAGAGTTTGGAAGTTGCTTATTTCTTGTTTACTTAGGTAATATCTTATCCTTCTGGAGTCTTTGATGGAGTTGAAGAATGGATAGTTATAGTGATGGTTTTCCATTGTTATGATAAAAGATAAAATAGATCTAAATATGGTAACTGTAATTCTTGCTTGATAAGTTTTGTTATATGTAATGTTACTATATCAAAGTTAAAGCCTTCTTTTTTGTTTAAACAGAAAAAGGGGAAATGGTGTAGGAGGGTCTTCTGTTCGTATATTGCCCTCATTGGTTAAATAAAGAAAACTGCCTTGGCCTTTTGGTAGGACAGCCCTTAGGTGGGCGGAGTAGATAGAACAGAATGCTGTGAGAGAGAAGGCAGTGTAGCAGACGCCATGCTTCTCCAGCACAAGATGGACACGGGTTAGACTCATGCTGGTAAGCCACCACTCAAGTGGCGATACACATTAATGGAGATGGGCTAAAATAATATGCGAGAGTTAGCCAATAAGGGGCTAGAGCTAATGGGCCAGGCAGTATTTAAATGAATACAGTTTCCGTGTAATTATTTCGGGTACATACTGGGAGCCGGATGGCACAAGGGGCCCGGCTCTGGGAACGCAGCCCGTGCCCCTCATTGCAACAGAGGTGGATCTCTGTATGTTTCAGGCCAGGCTAGTTCCAGAACAGCCAAGACTGTTACACAGAGAAACTTTGTCTTGAAAAACAAAACAAACAAATTAAACCAGGCATGGAAATGTGTATCTATAATTCCAGTGTTGGGGAGTCAGAAGGAATTTCTTGGGCAAGCAGGCCAGCAAGTCTAGATGAGTCAGTGAGAGACCCTGTCTCAAAACAAGGTGGAGGGCTGGTGAGACTGCTCAGCAAATGGGCTTGTTGTACAAGCCTGACTAAGTTCCATTCCTAGAACTCACATATAAAGTGGAAGGACATGATTCCTTTAACTACCATAGGTATGTCATGGCACACACTTATCATGCATTTGTATATATACAAACAGGCTAATAAATAAATAATCAAATAAGAGAACAATTGAAGAAGACACCCAGCACCTATCTCCAGCCTCCATATACACACATGTGCATTGCATACACATGAACATGTATACATAAGTACAACATACACACATAGACAGATAATAATATAACTAACTAGCTGGGCACTGGGACCCTCACCTGTAATATCAGCACTGAGGAGGCAGAGGTAAGAATCAAGACTCCTGCTCTATATAGGAAGTGCCTATCCAGCTAGGACAAGACGCTAAGCTCTTGTCTCAATAAATGAATGAATGTTCCCATGTTCATTTGCATTTTTTACATGTTGTCTACAGATGCTCCACCTCAATAAAAATAGAACGGAATAGCTGCAGCAAAGGACATATTGCCCATTGATATCTGGGGTAAAAGTAACAGTGGTGTCAGCTTTTCTAGATAAACAATGCCTGAGTATTAACACACATACCTTGGAAACAATGACTCTCATGTGCTACGAAGCAAAGACAGATAACAATGAATAGTATGACTGAAATAACCCTTCCTCTGAGGATATTCCAATACCACCCACCTCTCACCACTTCAGGAAAACTCATTTGCAGTATTCCTCCAAAACTACCAAAAACTAAACAGAGTTCTGTCTGGATTTCTACTTTAGAAGCCACTATAGAGTTAACCGACAGGGTAAAAAGAGAAGATACTTATGCCTCCTGAACATCTTAAAAGCAACCCTAAACAAGGGAAAAGATCAGATTAAGATTATGAGTTCCTATACTCTGGTTTGACAATCTATAGCAAGGTACTCAAAAGTGTCACCAAGTTTAGAATCTCAAGGTATCTAGAAAAAGAGAAAGTTCAGCCAAAGGGCAGCACTGTTACTCTGACTGGCTTACTTTCTGAATGACTTTTCTTTCTGACTCACCTCTCTCAACGTCTGGGAACTCTCATGCCTATCTACCCAGACAGTAGGAAGCTGAAACACCTTGTGTCTATGTTGTCTTCAGGCAGGGAACCAGATAAAAGTTCCTTATGGGCACATAACACAAATCTATCTTGTAAAAGAATACATTGACAGAGTGTAAGAAAGATGGTGAGGTTCTTCTCATACCATCAACATATTCCGTCTACTCACCACTCAACAGAAACTCACCAGGTACCCTCTGTGTTCTAAACACCACATACAAACCATGAAGAAGCTAGAAATCATGACTGGGAAGAATAGGACACTATGGGTATAAACAGTAGAAGTATTAGAAAAATTGTCTCAGGAAGTTTGGTGTTTTTTTTTTTGTTTGTTTGTTTGTTTTTTTGGTTTTTCGAGACAGGGTTTCTCTGTGGCTTTGGAGCCTGTCCTGGAACTAGCTCTGTAGACCAGGCTGGCCTTGAGCTCAGAGAGATCTGCCTGCCTCTGCCTCCCAGTGCTGGGATTAAAGCCATGCGCCACCACCGCCCGGCTCAGGAAGTATTCTGAATTTAAAAATCTAAAGGCAAGTAGTTGGTATTGGAGGGGATAAGTAGTCTTGATTCAGTGTGTCATAAACAAAACAGCAGAAGTGATGGTCCCAAAAGTAATATATTGCAGGTTACCATGGCAAGGTGAGTGATTTGTTGTTGTTGTTGTTTTCTAGTCAGTGTTTTTCTATGTAATAGCCCTAGTTGTCCTGGAACTAGTGCTGTAGACCAGGCTGGCCTTGAGTTTACAGAGATCCACCTGCCTCTGTCTCCCGAGTGCTGGGATTACAGGCGTGAGCCACCACCACCCAGCAAGGTTAGTGATTCTACAGAACTAGGTAAGGCAGGCAAGGACAAGCTATAGAAGTTCTTGACAGAGAGTTTGATCTTAAGGCCCATGAAGTGTCTTAAACAGGGAAGTGACATGAGTGAAGCTGTATTTCTAAAGATCATTCTGGTTACTAGAAAATAAGGGTCGGGGCTGGAGAGATGGCTCAGAGTTTAAGAGCACTTGCTGCTCTTCCAGAGGTCTTGATTTCAATTTCTAATAACCACATGGTAGCACACAGCGATCTATAATGAGATCTGTTGACCTCTTCTGGCATGCAGGCATACATGGAGGCAGAATGCTATATATATAAATAAATAAATCTTAATATAAAAATAGAAAGAGAAAAGAAAATTTAGGATCTTGAGGATTGGATGAGGATTAAAGGCAGGAAGCTAGGCTGTTACTGTTTGCAATAGAGTCAGAGAAGAAAGTGAAAAGACAGGACTAGATATGATCACTCCACACAAAGTATGGCCCCTATCCATAAGTCCAGTGGTTTTAGTTCCACAAAGCCAACAGCAGAAGCCCAGAGCCATGAAGTCTTCAAAAAGAGACAAGCGAAATGCAATACTGAAATCATTTTTAAGAGATAAATTGGGAATTATTTTATTTCCTTTCCATGTTTTTCTCAAGGCTTACTTATTTTATATGCATTAGTGTTTTGCTTGTATGTACATACGTACATATGTATGCATGGATGTGTATATATGTATGTACATCACATGCATGCCCGACACCCAAAGACACCAGAAAAGGCATCAGATCCCCTGAAACTGGAGTTAACGTACAAATTGTTGTAAGCAGTCATGTGAGTTCTGGGAACTGAACCCAGGTCCTCCAGAGGAGCAGTAAGTGCTTGTAACCAACTCTCTAGTCTCTCTCTCTCTCTCTTTTTTTTTTTGGTTTTACGAGACAGGGGTTTCTCTGTAGCTTTGGAGCCTGTCCTGGAGCTAGCTCTCATAGACCAGGCTGGCCTCAAACTCACAGAGAGCCGCCTGCCTCTGCCTCCCGAGTACTGGGATTAAAGGCGTGTGCCACCACCACTCAGCTAGTCTCCTTTTAATGTCTTTATACAACCTAGCATGGTGCTTAGATCTTAAAGCACACGTACTAAGTGGCTACTGAAAACCTATTACAGATTTAACAGATTGAATATGCTGTTCACATAATATACACAGATAGGCGCACATACACAAAGCTACAACAATAAAGAGTACACTATTAACATTAATGCTGCAAAGAAAGTGCACACTTACCACTGTGTGTAACCATCTCTGAGAACATAAATTGTCTTTTCTTAGGGTAACTAGGCTGAACACAGACCAAGATATTCAAAAGAAAAGAATTCTATCAAGATATAGAATCCTGATCTAGAGTAGTAGCTTCATCTGCTGTGTTCCAGTCCAAATGACTGAGCTAAAAAATGATCACAATTCACATCAGAATAAAACCTCAACCTGGGAGATGGCTTAGTAAATAAAGCCACTTGAGTACAAGCTTAGCAACAAGTTCATCCTCAGAACCCATGTAAAGGTAAAAAGAGCAAACTGATTCCACAAAGTTGTCCTCTGACCTCCACAGTGTACCATGGCGTACACATCATCCCCTCCCATCATGTATGCTCTAAGTACATGGGAGTATTAAGCACTTTATGAATAACTAGTGTGACTGAGGAAGTTATTTTTATTTTACTTCTTTGTCACTAATTAAAACAGCTATTATATTTACTGGACATTGTGACTATAGTTCAGTGGTTCTCAAGACGTGGGTTGCCTTAGCCCATCAGAAATCATAGATATTTACATTGTGATTCGTAACAGTAGCAAAATTATAGTTATGAAGTAGCAACAATAATAATTTTATGAGGCTGGAGAGATGGCTCAGTGGTTAATAACACTGAAACTTCCAGGTTCTGAGTTCAATTTCCAGCAATCACATGGTGGCTCATAACCATCTATAATGGGATCTGATGCCCTCTTCTGGCTTCCAGGTGTATATGCAAATAGAGCACTCAAACATAAATAAATAAATTTTAAAAAGAAGAAGCTGAAATAATTTATTATTATTAATGGATGGAGGGCACCACAACAGGAGGAACTGTGTTAAAGGGTTGCAGCATTAAGAAGGTTGAGAACCACTGGTCTAGACTGTGAGCTGTTCCTTTAGTGAACAATTCATTTTTATAACCCAGGATAAATGGAGAGATGGATAAGAAGAGCTGACTTGAAAGACTGGTATCCCTCTATAATTTCTGGGCTGCCATATGGCAAGAACAATGAAAATATTCAGGAGCTCAAACATAGCTCAGTGGGAACAAAGGACTGAAGGGTCTGTCTATCCAATGCTCTATTATTCTGCCCAGTTCTGGAACCCACGCATATAGAAAGCAGCATGTCTTAATACCTGATTAGTTATTAAATTTCACCTTTTAGATTCTTGGGCACAGTTCCCAACCTAAGGAAGACACATTGAACTCACAAAGCTGGTACTATACTCAAGAGTTAAAAATACTTGCTGAGTGATGGTGGTGCACACCTTTAATTCGAGGGAGGCAAGGGCAAGAGGATCTCTGTGAGCTCAAGGCCAGTATGAACTACAAAGTGAGTTCCAGGATAGCCAAGACTGCACAGAAAACCCTGTCTTGAAAAACCAAAATAAAATAAAATAGAATAAAACAGATACTTAAGACACAATTCAGTTCAGACATTAGTGGTTTAAGTTTTCCTAGCAAAAGCAAGTATGTCCTATTCAGTCATAATAACAAGCTCTATAGAGTCTTCAAAACATAAGGCAATGCTCTAAGCATTTTATATGCACTATTTATTTAACCCTCAGCCGTCCTGTGAGGCAAGTACTACTTTCCAGGCTACAGATGAGGAAACTAAGCAACCGCCTGAGGAAAGTGCAAACAGTCTGCTCCAACTTTGAGCTCTTGAATCTTCAGCACAACCAGAAAACACCACAGATACTGATGTAAAGACCAAAATCTAATGGAAACCTCAACTATAACAACCCCCTAATAGTACCAGATGCCATCCACTTGTGCCTATGAGGACAAAGCAACTGAGAAATTTTGAAGATTAAGGGAAACAGGTATTTACAGTCCAGATAATAGGTTGGCGGAAGCACTAAAGCGCACTCTAAGAAAATGCACCCAGATACGAGGTGCATGCCTGTAATCTCAGCACCCAGATACGGAGGTGCATGCCTGTAATCTCAGCACCCAGATACGGAGGTGCATGCCTGTAATCTCAGCACCCAGATACGGAGGTGCATGCCTGTAATCTCAGCACCTGAGAGGTAGAGGCAGGAGGATCAAGAAGTTGAAAGTCATTCTGGGGTACAGAAGATCCTGTCCCACCCTTCTATCCCCCAAAAGGAAGACAACGAGGAAGAGAGAAAAGAAGACCATTTTCCACAGGAATAAAACAGCAACAATGAAACAAATTCTTAAAAACCCAACATTTGTCCTGGGAAAATCCATAATCTGATGATTAATAAAGAAAAACGACTTCAAGAGTCAAAGAATGTAAGTATACTGTAATGATCTTATACGCTCATGCTATCATCAAGGGACTGTAAACAACTCAAGACGAAAACATCTGCAAACACAACCTCTGCCCACCCACCTACCATAATACAAGAAAACCCCAAAACCTCTCAGGAAAGGGAGAAGAAAGAACTTAAGAACCAAGGGAGAATGAAGCTTTACTCTAAAGACAGATGTGGTTACAAAGATGATTTTATTAACTACTCTGCTGTGGGCACCAAAAAGCAAATAACCAGCATACAGGGAGCACTGGCAACCTCATGCAAGCTTCAGACTTAAAGCACCAAATAAGGGAAGGATTCTGGTGCATCAACTCTAGGAAAAGTGTTTCGAGTTAAAAATGGCTATTCAGGTTTGGATGTGAACTTCTGTATCTGCTCTTTATCAACAGAGGCAACTCTACCTCACAGGCAGCTAACAGGAGAAAGAGAAAACTAAGAATCAAAATGGATCACAAAGGATAACCACAAGGTCTGGTAGAGTCTGCCATTTTCTTACTATCAAAGCCAAGGCTGCAAATATGGCAATGTAGAACTAGACCCTATCTGACCTGAAGTCAGCACATCTACAAGCAGGCAGGCCATGATGTCACTCTGCACCCCCACCCCCAGCCACAGTTCAGGAATAAGGTGAAAAAACCACAGCACTATTGGTGTGAGACCCAGTTTCACTGTAACTAGCAGCAAGGCCGTCTTTTGGTGAGGGTTGTTTAGTAGGTTGTTTTACAGGGTTCAGTTCTCACTTTTTCTGTGCTATTTCCCAAACCAAAACTACCGATTCAAGAAAACATCTTTCTCTTCTCTCTCATTTCTGTTACTCTCCTGCTTACTCCAGGCTAGCTGCTAGCTGGCCCCAAGTTCACAGGCCATTCTCCTGTCTTCACCATCCATCTTGCTGCAGCAGTGTTGGGATTATAGGTGAGTACTGCTGTGCTCAACTTTTTACATGGGTTCAGGGAACTGAACTGGGCTGTTAAGCTTGTGGCTAGCCCTTTCATCCACTGAGCCATCTTTCTATCTTCTTCCCTCCATTCTTCTTAACTCTCAACTATCAATCTTAATGTATCAGAAACATAAACATTAGCTGTTTCTTGCTTTATTTGCAATGTCTACTCACTGTCACCATTAAAAATATAGGAAATATTTAAGTTCAAAGCTAAAAGAAAGAAAAGAGTAAAAGTGATATTAGTATACTGCCACAAAGGACATTTTATGACAACTTATCACCTTGTACAGCACTCATAAGTGTAATACTTCTCTGTTATACACTACAATATTTTTTTTAAATTTACAACCTTTTACTTAATATTCTTCCAAAAGCCTTTTCTGGAGGCTCAAGAGCTGGCTCACTGGTTAGGAGTGCTTGCTGCTCTTGCAAAGTACCTAGATTTGGTTCCCAGCATCAGACAGCTCACAACCACCTGTAATTCCAGTTCCAGGGTATTCGACACCCCTCAGGCATCTGCATCCACATATAAACTCACACAGGTACTACAAACACATAAAATAATTTAAAATTTTTTTACAACTTTTATTCTAGCCAGGCGGTGGTGGCGCACACCTTTAATCCCAGCACTGGGGTGGCAGAGGCAGGTGGATCTCTATGAGTTCAAGGTCAGCCTGATCTACAGAGAGTTCCAGAACAGGCTCCAAAATCTACACAGAGAAACTCTGCCTTGAAAAACAAAAAACCAAAACAAACTTTTAGAATACTCCTGTATGTCCACCCCCAACCAAGACGTCTAATCCTGACGCGGTAGAAATGAAGGTGATTAGGCTAAAAGTTTGGAGCTCCCCTTTGAAGTAAAAAGCTGCACTAGTAGGGTTGGAGAGATGGCTCATCAGTTGCTGCTACTGAAAAAGACCTGGGTTCAGTTCCCAACACCCACACAGCAGTTCACAGTTGTCTGTAGCTCCAGGTCTGGTGGCCTTTTCAGGCCTCCATAGGCTCCTGCATACATATGATGCACATACATACAAGCAGGAAAACACTCATATACATCTTTAAAACAAAAACAAAACACCTGTTCTAGTGTTAAATACCAAACCTCTACCTATTTTAGACACAGAATCCAGAAAAGACATAAAGAAATCTGCTCATGGAAACATTAGAAATTTAGAAACGCATTCTAGAAGACCTGACTCCTTGTGTGCACTGGCCTCAAGGACATCATCTTAGGGCACCAAGGGTATTTATCAGTGCCTTAGTCAGTCTGACAAATGTCACTTATAAAGACTTTAAAAGCCATACTGTTTTGCAGATCTGTCCAGAAGTCTAAAGGAAAACCTGCCAAAGAAATTCCTCAGAGAGAATGTCAACTGCCTTAACATAGTTTGCTATACAAATTAGGACCTAGCATCTCAGAGATTTGTGGCACACGTCAGCTCAAAATTTCATTAGCAACTTATGCCAGAAACTCTCCAGAAAAATCCAAATCCACAGAGAGCCTTATCCTAACTTCTTTTTCCCTTATGCCTCAGTAGATACAGTCCTACTATGCGTGTAAAAGGCAGGAAGAGGACTTACTATCGACAGTTACAACACAAAGCATAACTTATTCCTACCCAAGCAGGGCTTGACTCAGAAAGTTCCCAGAATGATGGAAGGTATTACTTCAAGGTGAGTCAACTTTAGTTAATGTACAAAATAAAGCAGAGAACTATTTAAAGGATTCACTTCTAAGACTGGGCCAAATCAACCTACTTTATGACGAATCCTGAGTTCCAAACAAGCAATTAGATTTCATCAATGTGGACATCTGTATTGTGATCCAAGATATTCCAATGACAGACGCTCAGCTAGAAATCCAAGAGGCAGCCACCCCTAACAGATTTCCCTTTCTTCTTTTTTTATTTTTTTGTGGGGGTAGGTACACTGGAGCATAGAGCAAGAGCCTCTTCCATGCTAGGCAAGTGCCTTTTCACTCAACCACTTGGCTACATGGTCAATATTTTTGTTTCTGAGATAGGGTCTCACTATATACACCAGACTGGCCTCAAACTCACAGAGATCTGCCTACATCTAACAATTCTCTTCGATTCTGCAATTAAAAGTGTGTGTGACTCCCCCCCGTCCCACCCTGTTTTCATTTTCTGGGGTTATCTGTTTATTTATTTTTTTAAGATAGGGTCTTAACATGTAACTGCAAGCCTCTCGTCTCAGCCTAAGGAGCTAGCATTACAAGCATTACAGGCTTATAACACCACGCCAGGCTTCCAGGCAGGTTTTAACTACGTGTTTTTTTTATCTATATTGTTCCTTGCTGTCCACATGTGCTTTTTAAAAAAGTATGTGTGTTTGTGTGTGAATATGTGCATATAACTGCACTGCCCTCAGAAGACAGATTCCTCTGGAGCTGGAGTTTGTGACTATGAGCCACCCATGTGTTCTAGAAACTTAACTTGGATTCTCTCATTAGTACTAGCTCTTAACTGCGAGGCCCACCTCTCCAACCCCCACATGTACCTTAAAAACCTCTTCTATGCCAGGTGGTGGTGGTGCACGCCTTTAATCTCAGCACTCATGAGGCAGAGGCAGGCAAATCTCTGTGAGTTTGAGGTCAGCTTCGTCTACAAGAGCTAGTACTAGAAAAGGCTCCGAAGTAACACAGAGAAAGCCTGTCTCAAAAAACAAAAACATAACAAAAAACAAAACAAACAAAGACTGCTATTTTTCTCTGATCCTCCTTAATCTCTTTCTCCTCTCTATAACAATGTATCTATTTATGCTATTATATTTGCAATACTTCATTCTAAGTACTTATAGATCCGTTTCTCTGACTATAACATACCTCTGAGGGAAAGACCAACATCATTTACTTCCCTACATGCAGTGCCTAGAACAACAGAATACAAAAAATACTAGTTTAACATTTATGGAAATTACCTGAATGGTGAGAGAAAATTGGTTCTCTCAGAAAATATTAGCTAACCTTAAAACAGTTTTTTATAACTGGATAAATAGGTCAAAAGGAAAAAAGAAAAACACCCATATAAAATTATGAAGGCAGTTTATTTAAAGCAATACAGAAAGGTATGTACCATACTAGATGAAAAAATAGATTTAAAAAAGAAAGGATCCGTGCAGTGGTAGCACATGCCTTTAATCCCAGCACTTGGGAGAGACAGATCTCAGTTAGTTCAAGGTCAACCTGGTCTACAGAGTGAGTTCCTGGACAGCCGGGACTGTTACACAGAGAAAACCTGTCTCCAAAAAACCAATAAAAGAAAAAGAAAGAAAAGAAAAGAAAAAGGAAGGGAGCTGGCACGGGGGATTAAAGAGGTCAGCAGTGGTAAGGTCACAACTCAACGCAAATGCATTCCAGCAAGTTCTTTACACTTATTAGAGGAAGTTACCAGTTTAGTTGAGCTCTAACCTCTCTACAGTTTAAGAATTACTCTGAACAGCAAGTTCATAAGTACATTTAACTAACTTTACAGCGCCAACAGCATGAAACTTCTCCCATGGTTCCACAGGTGGCATCATGTAAATTCAAAAGGACTTGTTTAAAATAGAGTGAGTGTATGAGTGTATACCAAGTACAAATGAATAGGTAATACCATTAGTGACCAATACGTCAGTTACTTAGCTCTAGGGAAGTTCCAGACATAAATAACAGAACAGATGTCTAATAGATCCTATACTAGATACTTCATACATTTAGATCCACAGATAAAAAACAATTTAAAAATCATGGAGACACTTAAAAATAGAAATGTTGTTGATACACTTTGAAATGCCTCAGATCTGGATCTTTTTAATTCTTTCTGATCTAGTCTATACACTAATTCTCAGGAAGATAAAACTGAGCAGTAACTCCAATACTAAATATTTATAAGTAAAATAAAAAGCTTCCAAGACTGGAAAAACCCAGAGTATCCCTCAGGAGCTAAAAACAGTTCATAGACCGGGGAAAGACCACAGCCAAGAAAACAACAATTTCATATTCTTCATCTTAGTCGAAACATATCCAAAATGGTGAGAACAGAGTAGACAGATGAAGTTCTGGAACGTTTATTGCAGGGAAGGAATGCAAAACAAGAGAACTATGGCTGTATCTCCCCAAGAGTAAGGTCAGAAACAAAAACCAATATAGGAAACTATGAGAAAGACAACAACATAGGGGAAGCAAGAAGGTTGCTGCAGTCTCTTACCCCACGCAATAGGCAATGTCATTATATAGTCCTTCCGACATCACAGTTGTAGACTGAACAGGGTCCAATGTACAGGACTCACTCTTACTGGGAGACTCTTCACAAACAAGAAGCTAGAATCTAAGGGACAATTTATAGTACACCCTCACATACATGCCAGCTGGCTGCAACTCAGCAGCTGATTGCTCCCTTGTCTAACTTGGTAAGGAGCCAGAGGAGGACTTTTTGTAGTCAATTCTCCCTTGCTGGAATTCACTAATGCCAGAGTTCTGGCTTAAGTCAGGATATCAGGTTATTCATGAGATGCCAAAACTGCATCTTTACATTGGCTTTGAACAATTCTCTCAAGTATACGATACAGATTCCCACAATCTCCAACATCATCTGGACACTAAGGCCAAAGACAGCAACTTCTCACAGTGGAGAGGAACGAGCTTTTTAAAGTATGAGTAACATCAAAACATACTTTTCATAAATTATAAATCAATCTCACCAACTCTTAAAATGGGCAAGTGGACAATACACTCAATAAATGGTTTCCTTAAAATCTACTGTTCTATTGGGCTGGAGAGATGGCTCAGAGGTTAAGAGCACTGACTGCTGTTCCAGAGGTCCTGAGTTCAATTCCCAGCAACCACATGATGGCTCACACCCATCTATAATTAGATCTGGTGCGCAGAACACTATATACATAATAAATAAATTTTTTAAAAAAAAATCTACTATTCTATTTACTGGGGACTCTCCCCTTTCTACCAGGTACTCAAATTCTCCCTCCCTATTGTTGACTTATTCTATGAAGATCAAACCACAAGTTAGTTTCTCTTAAGAGGAAATGGTAAAAGAATCTGACAAGCTGGTTTTTTGTTTTTTTAAATCTATATCATCAAACCTAAAATTTATGGTTCTCAACTGGAATAGCACTTCTCCTCCCAGAGTGTTTAAAAATATGTGGGGACCACTAATGGCATCTAGTCGGCAGTGCCAAGAATGATACGGATCTTGCAGTGGCAAGTGCACAGAATGAATTGTGTGATCACAAAGGTACTTTAAAAAAAAAAAAAAACTTCACTCACTAGCAATGTCTTTTGTTTTTCCTTTCTTTTTTTTTTGTTTTTTTGTTTTTTTGTTTTTTGAGACAGGGTTTCTCTGTGGCTTTGGAGCCTGTCCTGGAACTAGCTCTTGTAGATCAGGTTGGCCTGGAACTCACAGAGCTCCGCCTGCCTCTCCCTCCCAAGTGCTGGGATTAAAGGCATGTGCCTTCACCACCTGGCTTGTCTTTTGTTTTTCAAGACAGGGTTTCTCTGTGTAGCTCTGGCTGTCCTGGAAATCAGAAATCCACCTGCCTCTGCCTCCCAAGTGCTGGGATTAAAGAGGCATGTGCCATCACCATCACCCTGGCTCATTAGCTAAAAAAAAAAAAAAAAAAAAAAAAAAAAGACTAAAACCTTAAATGCCTTTATTCTTCCCAGCTTCTAGGACAGTGAGGAAAGAATGGAACATCATCTAAGCCAAGGGTTTGAAGCCAGCCTGAACAACATAAACAACTTCATTTGGAAAATCAGCTACTGAGCTAAGAGATGGCTCAGTGGGCAAAAGTATGTCCTGGACTACAGTTCAGACTCTAGCACCCACATAACAAGCTGGACATAATCCTAAAAAATGCCAGCAATCCAAGTGATTGGGTTGTTTCCCAAGGGAAGGGAATAGGATGATCACTAGGGCTTGCTGGCTGCCAGCCTAGCCAACAAAATAGGAGCTCCAGATTCAGGGAGAAACCCTGAAAGAATAAGGTGGAAAATGATAGAAGAGGACACCTGATACCCTTCTTGGGCCTCAAAAAGAACATGTACACTCAAGACACAAACATCTAAATATGCCTACACACACGTGTGTACATACCCACATATATGCCACTCACAGATACAAATAATACAGATATACTAGCCATGTTGTCAGATTACTGAGTCCAAAAATATTTTACTTAGAAAAATAGAGATGTGAGTAAAATATAACATACTATGTTATAAACAACTTCAATAATAAATATATTAATATGTGTGTTTGTTTTTTGAGACAGAGTCTCATTACATATCCCTGGATGGCCTAGAACTTGCTAGACAGACCAGGCTGGCCTCAAATTTACAGAGATTTGTCTGCCTCTGCCTCCCAAGTGTTGGGATTAAAGGCATGTGTAACTATGCCCAACCAATAATAAATATAATAACTGGTTCCACACTTAAGGCCACTGGCTATTAATGACTTGGGCTTAGCTCTAGCACCCATGTGGTAGCTCAGTGTACATTAACTCCAATTCTGGGGGATCTGACATGTGTTGTGGGATATTGGTACACTGTGTGAAAGTGTATTGCTGCGATTGGTGTAATGAAAAGTGGAACTGCCAATTGCTAGGCAGGAAGTACAGGTGGAACTTCTGGGCAGAGAGAGGAAGTAGGAGAAATCTATGCACGCACGGAGATGCTAGGGGACACAGAGAGGAAACAGGCGGTGCAAGAGGGAAGAAAGGTAACACCACATGGTAGAATGAAGATTTAAAAGTATGGGTTAATTTAAGTTATAAGAGCTAGTGGAACAAGCCTAAGGCGGAGCTTTCATAATTGATAATAAGTTTTTGTGTCATTAAATAATTGCAGGTTGATGGTTCGACAAGAAACTACTACTTAAGACACCCTCTTCTGGATATTCAGACAAAATGCCCATACATTTTATAAAATAAAAATTCATTTTAGCCCGGCAGTAGTGGTACACGCCTTTAATCCCAGCACTCAGGAGGCAGAAGCAGGTGGATCTCTGTGAGTTCAAGGCCTGGTCTACAAGAGCTAGTTCCAGGACAGGCTACAAAGCCAGAGAGAAACCCTGTCTCAAAAAAACCACACACAAAAAAATCATTTTACAAAAATTTAAGAGGGCTAAAGAAGTGGCTCAGCTGTTAAAAACTTCTATTCCTCTTGCAGAAGATCTGAGTTTGGTTCCCAGCATACATACATACTAGGCAGCTAATAACTGCCTACAACTCCAGCTCCAGGGTCATCAACACCTCTGGCCTCTGCCAGCATCTGTACTCACATGCTCATACCTATACACATATACATACAACTACGAATAATAAGATATATTTACCAAAAATGTTTTTAAAAGACTAGAAGCTTAAATATCTAATCTAAGAATTGAGGATGGTAAGATAATTCAGAAGGCAAAGAAGAGCTTGCCCCCTTAAGCCTTGACAACTTGAGTTCGACCCCTGGAACCCACACTATGAAAAGAGAGAACCAGCTCCCATAAGATGTTCTTTGAACTCCATAGACACACACACAAAATTAAAAAGTAGTAATTTTAATTAAGACCCAAGAATTGAAGAATGTGTTTGATTTCTAACCAAATAGTTCTCCGATCACCCTTTCTCTTCTATGAATTTTAGCTGATTCACACTTTCTTCTGAATGTTCACTTTCAAACACGTTACTGGAAGAACACACAATCCCTCTACTTCCTCCTCCAGGATGGATTACTCCATACTTGCTGTGAGTGCCACTCAGAAGACTTCTCTTTACAATTACTGCCATTTTTTCTAAAATGTCTAAACTAAACCAAAGCTTGGAAATTCTGACTGGTATCTGGGTCCTGACTTTCCGGATGGTGACTGAAGGTCATGTGGGGTGGAAAGTGGCCTGTGGGTAACAGAACACACACATGCACGCGAACAGGATATGTTGGTAATCTGGCTTCCTGAGACCTAATAAGTTGTGAGAGTTCTCACCATCACCCTTGGAGAAGATGAAAAACCTAAAGTTGGGAAATGCTGGATTAAAGAAAATGCCAACTCTTAGCATTTGCTCTGGCTAAATGTCTAGGAAGGAGCACCTTTTCCTCCTATGTCATTTTACTTATCTAACAATTCAAAGCAAATAAAATGAACTAAAGGTTTGTCACAGCATGGAAGCTGGTGTTTGCAGCACAGCTTATGTCACGTCTCAAGCCCAGAAACACGAAGAGTGTGGTTTTGGTGTTTAACCAGCCTCTACTGCACCCTGGCACTGTTTCTTCCCCCAGAGAACTTTAGAGGAAAGAAATCAACCTCCTATCTTGAAATGAACAGCCAGGATAAAAATAAAGCCCTGAAGTGGTTTGGTGACCGAGGTCATAAGGGGTGCCACAGGTCTGAAGGTAGGGCCACTGTGCTCTGAGAAACTTCAATGCAGTCAACCACAGAGAAGACAACCTCAGTCCCACAGTCCAGCATGGTCTAGGAAGCTGCCTAGGTCCTGTTAGGAGTTGCACCTCACAAAGCATTTTATATTCTCTGAAAATTCTAGGCCCTGATTGTGACTTTTACAGCAAACTAGCTGACCTGTTCCTATGAAAAGCAGAGGCAACAACTCCTGTGTGCTTACAGTCTAATCTCACTCATAAAAGCGTACTTTAAACTCACTTCCTGGGTGAAAGAGTATAGCATGAGATTCACATTACAAAGTGAACTAGGAACTGACATGAAATCAACTCACAGCAACCCCTCCAAAAAAAACTGATACCCAACTTACAAATATGAAGTGTGACATGGTGGCACATGCCCTTAATTCCTGTACTTGGGAGGCAAAGGTAGGCAGATCTCTATGAGTTAGAGGCCAACCTGGTCTACACAGTAAGTTCCAGGAGACCCTGCCTCAAAAACCAAAACAAAACAACAACAACAAAAAACAACCAAACCTAAAACAAATATGAAATCCTTACATCCATGAAGCCAAAAAATTAATCTTTCTTTGCCATGATCACATAATTAAGGGGAACAAAACAACTGGATTATCAGAGATGAAACATTTGCCTACTAGCAAACACAGAGGTGCAGTTCTTCTTGAACATTCTACACTGCCCAGAGTAAAGGAGGGCAAATACATTTCTGCCCTTCATACTGGCAGGAGCTCTGAACCTGCAAGCCTAATGACTCATGATGTATGCACAACAACTAGAATGTACTCGAAAATGTGCCAGGTGATCCTGTCTGAGGGAACAGGCTCTGAAACCAAGGCTCTGGGTAAGGAGGAGGAGGAGACATTGCTATGTGGTACCCACACATAGCAGCTTTCTTTAGTGCTGTGGTAGTGGCAGCAACAGCAGAAGCTTAGCATTCAAACTGCACAAGACACTAAAAAGCTAGAGAAATGATGGCTCTGAGGAAAATGTCACCAGTATAATATTTTTTTCTGAGACCCGGTTTTATTCTGTCTGTCTTAGAACTCACTCTGTAGACCAGACTGCCCTGGAATTCAGAGATTCGCCTGCCTCTGCCTCCTGCTTCCTGACTCCCAAGTGCGGGGATTAAAGGCATGCGCCATCACCACCCAGCAGTATAAATTTTTAATTGTAAAAATTCTCAAGAAAATTCAGACTGAACATGTAAAAACTCTATATGATGGCTGCCTAGCTCTAAAAAAAGAACAAAACATTCAAGCCAGATCCACATGCAAATTTTCAGACAATAACATGATTCTCAAACCTGGGAACCAACATTATTATTACTACCATCTTACAGATGAGGAGGCTTAAGTTCAGTCAGCTATAGACTGGACCTAAGATCTCAGAGCTAATAGCTAATGAAATTAGGACTCTTAAAATTAAGAGAAATTAAGCCCAGACTCTTTAGTAACCTCTGTATTACCCTGACTCTGACATGCAAGATACTAAACAAAATTAATCAAAGTTATCAAAATACCATCCTCTTGAGATATACATTAGACTTGAAAGGAATCATTCACAAAAAAAAAAAAAAAAACTCAGCCAAGTTTAGTGGTAAGAAAAGGAGGGGAAGCCGGGCAGTGGTGGCGCAGGCCTTTAATCCCAGCACTCGGGAGGCAGAAGCAGGCAGATCTCTGTGAGTTCAAGGCCAGCCTGGTCTACAAGAGCTAGTTCCAGGACAGGCTCCAAAGCCACAGAGAAACCCTGTCTCGAAAAAAAAAAAAACACAAAACAAACAACAACAAAATAAAATCAAAAAAGAAAAAAAAAAGAAGGGAAGGGAGAGGAAGGTGATTAACAACTGTATATGTGTATATATGACCTAATCATTTATTTTAATAAATATGGAACTGTGGCTACTGGGGGGGGGTGTTTTTCTCCAGAACAATGGCTATTTGTCCATATACCAGTGGAAAGCCCCAAATCTATGCATATTTGTAGCATTAATGGACTCAGTAGAATCAAAAAAGAGAAGACATGAAGTTGGGAGGGAGATGTGGAGAGAGAACCCTAGGAGGACTTCGAGGGAAGAGTAGAGAAAGAATATAATCAAAATTTTGTAAATATGCATGAATTCTGAGACTTAAAAACCACTATATTAAATATATACACTTCATGAATGTAGAATCTTTGCACAGGGGTTATATTAATCTCTGCATCACTCCAAATGCATTATATGTGCTACAGAAGCCATACAATTTGATTAAGATATTTTAAGAGGTTGAGGCAGCTGGGTCAGTTCAGTAGGAGAGCACATGCTTAGTAGGTATAAGGCCTTTGACTATCAACTAGATTGAACTAAGAGGTGCCAAGCATCAAAATCAAACAGATACAGGTCAGAGCTCTTGTAAGAGTCTAAAGAGGTCTATTCTACTGACCAAGAGACTCTCCACTTAGAACCCAGCTTTTAAACAAAGGCCACTGAAGAGGCTCCAAATTAATCCATGTCATTCTAATTAGATCTAGTTTGAGATGCTTCCTCATGAGATCAACAAGTAAAATTCAACTCTTTTGTATCAAGGATCGAGGTTAGGGCCTTACATGTCCGAGGCAAGCATTTTCATTTTACTTTGAGATGGGGTTTCACACTATGTACTCTAGTTTGCCTTACACTAAGAATCCAAAACAAAAGAATCCTAAACAGCAGGATTACAGATGTGCATCACAGTACATAATCTTCTGTGATAACTAACCTACTGGGAGCCTGACTTTGCCTGGGCTCATGCTTTCCTACTCTGTGAATAAAGAAGTTTCTCTTCTATGGCAGGAGGGACGGCCTTTCCCCAGAACTATAACTGTCCATTTGATCAAAAAGGAAAACAGTGATAATTGTGCCAATCTAAGGAAATTAGAATACCATTTTCCAATCAGACTACTGAATATTTAAGCATGGGGGCTGGAGATTTGGTTCAGAAGTTAAGAGAGCTTGCTTGCTCTTCAAGAGAACCTGAGTTCAATTCTTAGTACTCAAGTCAGGCAGCTCACAACTGCCTATAATTCCAGCTCTGGGGGATTCAACACCTCCTTTAGGCCTCCACAGGCACCTACACTCACATGCATACATATACAATAGAAACACACATAATTAAAAATAAAATAACTCTTTAAAAATAGTGGTTCTCACCAGGCACTTGTGGCGCACGCCTTTAATCCCAGCACTTGGGAAGCAGAGACAGGTAGATCTCTGAGTTTGAGGCCATGAAGCAAGTTCTATGAAGCAAGTTTCAGGACAGCCATGATTGTTACACAGAGAAACCATGTCTTAAAATAAACAAACAAATAAATAAATAAAGCGATTCTCTCTTGGTGGCAAAAATTTATGATCTACAATATTTATGTGCTGGCTTTCTTTGGGATTTTGTTTTGTTTAGTTTTTCTGAAACATGGTCTTACACTGAAGCCCAGTTGGCCTCAACCTTGCAGTAATCCTCTTGCTAGAATTACAGATGTGAGCCACCAGGAATGGTTCGTAAACTTAAAACTTTTTTAAACAGCAAAAAAAACCTTAATGGAAAAAGGGGAAGGAAAAAAACTTTGCCCTAAGCTATTGGCAGTTTTCTTTAATAATCGGCAGAAAATTCAGAAAGCCTCTGTCAGACTACCTTAGTGATGTACTCCTTTGGTTTAAGCACTCCAGAGGCAAAGGCAAACTGATCTCTGTTATTCTGAGGTCATCCTGGTCTACATAGGAGGTTCTAGGCCTGCTGGAGCTGCAAAGAAAGACCCTGATTCAAACAAATCAAAACAAAACCAGAAAGCTTAAACATTCATCAATCATTAAACTGAGATGAAAAAGAAAAAAAAGATTCAGACAACATCCAACCCATAAAATTTAATGGATGACACGCAAATTTCATGGAATCAACAATGCAGAAATGACAAGTAAACAAGAAATTTGAGAAACATCATTTCCAGAATCCAAAAACATTAGGAGAGACCAGCTATGACAACTGATCTGTCAATCTGACTGGACTGAGAGATGCCAAGGTGCTTAGATTACTAAAGCACATTTCTCTGTGTATTGCACACATGGGCATGTGCACACATGGATGATAATTTCCACAGAGAATTAGCTAAGCAGGGAAGATTGCCTGGAGAGTGGACAGCACCATTAGACAGGCAAAACAAAGAGGAAGAGGAAGCCAGCTAACACAGGCACTGCTCTCTCTGCATCCTGGCCACCAGCAGGTAAGAGGAGCCTCTGCTGCACACTCTGGCAACCATGATACTTTTGCCTTGCCTTAGTCCAGAACAATGATTCCAGACAACCATAAGCTGAAACCTCTAAAACCGTGACCAAAAAAATCTTTCCTCCCTTTAAGTTCTCTCAGGTGTTTTTCACAGTGACAAAAACTAACACATCAGCCCACTGACTTCCTCCCAAAATATCACAGCACCAACTGAGAACAGGCACTAGGGGAAGGTTCAGCTTCATCCCACCATTCCCGCAGTTTCACACTGTCCCTCAACCTGCAAACCTTCTGCCATGCTACATCTTGTTTGTTTTTTGTTCCTGGAACATTCTTTGTGATTCTGCCTGGCTAAATTCTCCAAAGAGCCTTCTGAAACTACTTCCCCTATTCACACCCAACCCAGGTCTGCCAGGTCTAGACCAAAGACCCACTTCTCTCACAGTACTCATAAATTGACTTAATCACCAAAATGTATCTGTAACAAAACAAGCAAAACTTGGTGTTTTTGCAGTCATGCCCAGATATGTATAAAACAGAGCAAATGTGACACACTCAAGGCATGCTCCCAGCTAGGTCAAACAAGACAATTCTCTGCCCTTGAGCTTCAGGATTTAGATTAGCCCTTTGTTTCTACTCAGACCCTTAACTTAAACATTTTTGTGCTTTTTGTTGGCTATTTTTCTGTTCACAAAGACTCCAGGCACAATGTTATCTAGGGTTCCTAAGTACAAGAAGGTTGTGATGAACCTATGGAGAAAATAGAGACCATATTTATCCTAAGTAACAATCACCTGCAAGCCAAGCGTGGCAGCAGACATCTTTAATCTCAGGACAAGGGAGATGAAAGCAGAAAAATCAGGAGGGCAAGGCTATCACAAGCTGCATAGCAAGTCTGAGATCAGCCTCTTTGGTGGTGGTGCCTGCCTTAATCTCAGCACTTAATCTCACTTTGGGAGGCAAAGGCAGGCGGATCTCTGTGAGTTTGAGGCCATCCTGGTCTACAAGAGCTAGTTCCAGGACAGGCTCCTAAGCTACAGAGAAACCTATCTTGAAAAACCAAAACAAAACAAAACAAAACAAAAAAAATTATACACCAAAACCTGGAAGATTTTATGCACCATTGGTCTACCAGCAAACTAGGCCTAAAGCCTAATCAACCCTACCCATCACCAACTGTCTTAACCAATAAAGTTTTACTAAAACATAGCCATGTTCATTTCACACCACAATGGCATTGTAACAACAAAAGACATGAAATCTATGAAACCTAGAATATTTATTTGACTTTTTACGGGAGAATTTTCTGATTCACACACTAGACACAAAACGGTCTGGGAAAAAAAATTGAGTATTGAGCAGAGTATAGTAGTGTACACCTTTAATACCTGTACTTGGGAGGCAGAGGCAGGTGGATCTCCATTGAGTTCAAGGCCAGCCTGGTCTATGTAGTGAGTTCTAGGACAGTCAGGCTACATAGTGAGACACTGTCTCAAAACAATAACAACAACAACAACAAAACACCCAGCATGGGGGCCAGCGAGTTGCCTCAGCCAGTAAAGACAACCCTGGGACCCACAGAACAAATTCTACAAAGTTGTCCTCTGACCTCCACACACATACTATATAGTATATGTACCCCCCTCATGCATCATGTTCACATATATGTATATACAATAATAAATAACTAAAAATAATAATGTTGTGTTCCTCTTTACATTCCTAGCACAAAGTTGGCACATGGGACAGACAGGTAAACTTCAACTGGATAAATACTGGGCCCAGAAACAACCACCTATTCTAAAATTCATCACAACTGCAATACATTTTCCAGACTATAACAAGTTTTGGAAAAGATATTATACTAATAATAAACTAAATAATGATGTGACCTAAAAAAGCAAGAAGGAACACAAAGTCACATAAGATATAAAAGTGGAACATTTCCTGAAAGACACTTAAGGAAATGTTTAACATTCTTAGTCATCAGAAAAATGCAAATCAAAACAACTCTGAGATTCTATCTTACACCTGTAAGAATGGCCAAGATCAAAAACACTGATGACAACTTATGCTGGAGAGGTTGTGGGGAAAAGGGAACACTTCTGCACTGCTGGTGGGAATGCAAGCTGGTACAACCCCTATGGATGTCAGTGTGGCGATTTCTCAGAAAATTAGGAAACAACCTTCCTCAAGACCCAGTAATACCACTTTTGGGTA
>PVIU01005296.1:0-87661 GCA_004026605.1 Ondatra zibethicus | reverse complement strand
TTTACACAATGGAGTACTACACAGCAGAAAAAAATAATGACAGCTTGAATTTTGCAGGAAAATGGATGGAACTAGAAAGCATTATTTTGAGTGAAGTAACCCAGACAGAGAAAGACAATTATCACATGTACTCACTCATAGGTGGTTTATAAACATAAAGCAAAGAAAACCAGCCTACAAACCACAATCCCAAAGTACTTAGACAACAATGGAGACACTAAGAGAGACTTACATAGATCTAATCTACATGGGACGTAGAAAGTATAAAAAGACAAGATCTCCTGAGTAAATTGGGAGCATAGGGACCTTGGGGGGAGGGTTGAAGGAAGGAGGGGAGAGGCAGGGAGGGGAGCAGAGAAAAATGTAGAGCTCAATAAATATCATGGAAAAATAATAAAAATTAACCCCCCCCCCAAAAAAATCTAATTATGAAGCTGTGTGTTACAATGAGCAGAAAAAGCAAGCTGAGATTTTGGAACCTACTGCAAGAAAGGAAAAAATAAACCACCACAGAAGCTGACTGGGGCCTGAGACTGAGGCAACCATGTGGTTTCTAAAGTGGATAAAATGGCTTCAAAAATGCAGGCTTGCTCATCTAAAGTGCTAGTAGTCTAGAATGAAAATCCAAAACTCAAAGATGTATTTTTTAATTAAAGAATTTTCACTCATGATGATATATAGGCTAAAAACACAAAATAACTACATAAGTAGTTTAGAGAACAAATTGTCACACACACACACACACACACACACACACACACACACACACACACACACACACACACCAGTAACATAATTAAGAGAGATGGGCATGGTGATGTATATTTATAATGTCAGCAACTCAGGGAGTAAAGGAGTTCAAGAGCATCCTCAGCTACATGGGAGTTTGAGGATAGCCTGAGCTAATGACACTCTTTAAAAACAAACAAACAAAAAAGGCTGAGAGCATAGCTTCGTTGAGAGAATGCTTGCCTAGAATATATGAGACTCCAAGTATGATCCCAAGCACTATTTAAAAATTGGATGGGGTGGCCCACACCCACAGCCTATAATACCAGTACTTGGGAGATAGAAACAGGAGAATCAGAAGTTCAATGCTGAGCTGGCAAAATGGGTTCGGTGGATACAGCTGCTTCCTGCCAAGCCTGCCAACATGAGTTAAATCCCTGGAACATACATAGTGAAAGAAGAAAACTGACTCATGCAGGTTGCTCTCTGACCTGGTATTTACAAATGTACACACACAAATAAAATACATATATAAACTAAAAGCAAGCATAGTGGTGATGTACTTCTGCAAACCCGGCACTAATACAGTGAGATAGGACACAGAGACAGAAGAAATGTCTGGAAGCTTGAGGGACACAGTCATCCTACAGTGTACTGTGCAGTGGCAGAAAAAACAGAGACTGCCTCAACATAGTAGAAGATCAATTCTTAGAATTTGACCTATGACTTACGCAAGCTAACCATGGCATGAGTGTACACACATGAAAACTAAATAAAATTAGGGCAAGTGAGATGATTCAGTGGGTAAAAGCTTGCCTGTCACCAAGCCTGACACCCAGACTTCAGTCCCAGGCCTTACACGGTTAAAGGAGAGAACTCACTACCACAGGTTCTCTTCTGACCACACACCCAACAGGGCACATGTGCACACACTCTAATAAGTGAAAAAAAATAAAAATGGTCAGAAAAAATGGCTCAATGATTAAAAGCACTTGCTGTACAAGTATGAAAACCATGTAAAAGTCAAGTGTAATCCCAGACATGCCTAGACTCCTAGCACTGAGGGGCAGAGATAGGAGACTCTGGAATCTATTAGCCATCAGTCTCAACTAGTACCATGAGCTCCAGGTTCAGCAAGAGACCCTGCCTATGGAACAAGGTATAGTGTGCTATAGACACCTAACACCTCCTCAGGTGCACTCAAGTGTGCACGTGTGCACACATGCACACACATGCACAAGCACATACACGTACATACACATATAATACATCTCACACGAGTACAGAAAAAAGTTATTAAAGTACTAGAATCAGTGACAGCTCACCTACTAAGAATGTATTCCCTGAGACATACATTGTAAAACCAGAGTTGCATAACTTTTTTTTTTTTTTTTTTTTTTGGTGGTGGAACTTAGCTCTAAGTTGGTGACTGTGCGTACTGGCAAGCATTCTACCACTGAGCTCTATATCCAGTCACTACATCTAATGAAAAAGAGTTCTACAAAAGATTAGCTTCATCTATATAAGAAATACTTCCCAACTATGAGGCCAATATCAAAGAAAGTCACACAATCTTTTCTCAAAGTGTCTTTTGCTTTCATTAAGAAAAAAACACTTGAGAGCTGGTGGGATAGCTCACCAAGTAAAGGCACTTCCTGTGCATGCCTGACCACCTGAGTTTGATCCCTGGAACCCACCTAAGGGTGGGTGAAAGGAGATAACTGACTCCACAAATTTGTCCTGACTGCCACTTGAGGGTCATGGCATGTGGACCCACATATATCAGGTACAGACATATATAAACACACAATAATAAATAAAATAAAAAATTAAATAGCATTGTCCTATCCAAAAAGACAATATAGTTGTTAGTTTAAAAAGGCTTTCAGTTTGGGCTGTAATATCCAAAACAGCAAAAGCAGCAGTGAGGGATTCTAACAGTAGGAATGAAAATGTATTGCTAGAACACACATTAATAGGGAGCCCCATGTACACCATGATACACAGGAAGGTAGAAGTTGCATTTATCAGTTACTACTTTCCAAGACATCCACAAAACAGCTAAAGAACTGAAAGTTAACAGGAAGATAAATGGAAATTTTAAATTAAACCCATAAGAGTTGTACATTGTAGCTCATACCTGTAATCTAGGACCCAAAAGGTAGAGGCAGGAGGATTGTCTAAGTTAGAGGTCAGTGAACTACAGTATAAAGTGCTATTTCAAAAAAACAATAAAACAAACACCAGACCTGGTGTTGTACTTGGGAGGCGAAAAGAGAAAGGTCAAGAGTTCAAGGTCATTCTAGCCAAATAATGAGTTCAAGACCAACCTGGGCTACAGGAGACCATCTCAATCAAGAAAAACAACAAAACCTGAGACATTCTCCTATTTACCATTTTTAACCAGTTATTAGAAATTCATGCTTTGACCTTCAAGAATAAACAGAAAGGCCCTTCCTTGTGTGTACCTACAAACACTGCATGTTTACCTGTATCTCCAGGTAAACCACAAATGTACCCCCTCTCCATAGTTATAAAAGGATTCTTTGCCTTCCTGCCCAGCTAATGCCTTCACCTATCCTCCAGATCTTATTTCCTCCTCAGACTATCAAGGATCTTCTTTCTCAGTTTCAACTTCTTTATCATCCTGTTCTTTTTCCTTTCTCCATTTTTACATGTGTGTGTATGTGTATGTATGCTTGCATGTGGGTGTATGTTCATATAGAGGCCTGATGCTGGTGTCCAGAATCATCTTCAATTGTTCTTTTACCTTTTCAGTAAAGCAGAGTCTCTCAAATCAAACCCAGAGCTAGTCAATATAGCTAGTCTTGTTAGCTGCTCTGGATTTCTCAAGATTCTACCTTCCAAGGTGGGAACTGCAATTGGACTGACATGTGCACCTGGTATTTACTGAATTATGTAAATTCCAACTCTAGTCCTAACATTAGTAGAGCAAGTGCTTTGACCACTAAGTCATCTCCTCAGCTTTCATTCTCTTTTTAAAATCTCTTTCTACATTGTATTTATTTTGTATGTATATGTGTACCATGACATATATGTGGAGGTCATAGGACAACTAGTATAAGTCAGTTCTCTCCTTTCACAATGTGGGTCCCAGGGCTTAAATTCAGGTTACAAGATTTGACTCCAGTCGGGCAGTGGTGGTGCATACCTTTAATCCCAGCACTCAGGAGGCAGAGGCAGGCGGAGCTCTGTGAGTTTGAGGCCAGCCTGGTCTACAAGAGCTAGTTCAGGACAGGCTCCAAAGCTATAGAGAAACCCTGTCTCAAAAAACAAAAACAAAAAAAAGAGGTTTGGCTCCAGAAACCTTTACTCACTGAGCCATTATGCCAACTGTCATTCTGTTCTTATCCTGGAGCAAATGAGTCAGTTCTCACTTTATCATTATTATGTAGCAAGATGCCTTCAAAAATAGTCTTCTCGCCGGGCACTGGTGGTGCGTGCACACCTTTAATCCCAGCACTCGAGAGGCAGAGGCAGGTGGATTTCTGTGAGTCCGAGACCAGCCTGGTCTACAAGAGCTAGTTCCAGGACAGCTCCAAAGCTACAGAGAAAAGCTGTCTCGAAAAAACAAAACAAAAAAACCAGTCTTTTCTGGGGCTAGGAATACAGTTCAATAATGGAAAGTGTTTGCCTAACAAGCACACAATCCTGGGTTCCATCTCTAGCCCCAAAAGAAGAAATACTCTGATCCAAACCACTCTCCTCATCTTCAGTCACCTGTTACCATCTGAGTATGTCCCACAGAATGACAAATGCAATAGGTCTAAAATTAAACTCATTATCACTGTATTAAAACCTGGTCTATCATTATAGTCTACCTCAGTATAGGTTTTGTTTAGGGAAATGGTATTGCAGAGTTTTGTTATTAATGTTCTTTGAGAGGGCCTAACACTGCAACTCAGGCTAGCCTAGAACTTACTATGTAACTCAAGATAAATTTGTGGAAATCATTCTGCTCAGCCTCCAGGTACAAGGTGTGGTTACCTGGCACTACCCCCTCAGTTTCTAAACAAGAAACCTAGGTGTCACTTTTGACGCCTTCTTCTCTCTGAGCTACCCATGCCTAATTAAGCCCTTTGGATTTGTATCTTTCCATCTCTGAAATCATTTACTGGCTCAAATCCTTCTACAACTAACTTAAATTTCTCTCACTGAGCAATGAACCAGACTCCTGCATTTTCATGTTCTTTCTCCCTAACCTCAGGAATCTGCACATAGTTCATTTTTCTGAGGTACTTTATCATTCTCCTTTCCCTCCTCTTCTAGCTAACTTCTAGTCATTCCTTACACTTCAACTGACCAATGACTACTGTGCTCCCAGAAAAGCAGGTACACATCCCCAAACAAAGTTCATTATACCTAAGTCTAAGTAGTTGCTCATTCCATTAAAATGAAAAACAAGGGGATAGCCCAGTGGTGGGGACACACACCTTTAATTCCAGTACTTGGGAGGCAGAGGCAAGTGGATCTCTGTGAGTTCAAGGCCAGCTAATCTACAGAGGGAGTTCCAGGAAGGCCAAGGCTATAAAGAGAAACTCTGTCTTGAAAAACCAAAGAAAGGAAAAAAGGAAGGCAGGAAGACAGGAAGGAAGGAAAGAAGGAAGGAAGGAAGGAAGGAAAGAAAACAAGGGGATATTGCTATTTTCTGTATCATTAGTGCCAGGTATACTCTAAGCCATAAGAGGTTACTTCATAAAAGGCTTGGGGAAGGCAAGACAACCTCAATGGTTAAGAGCATTAGTTGCTCTTACAGAGGACCCAGGTTCAGTTCCTAGCACCCACAATGGCTCAAAAATCTCTTTAATTCCAAGTCCAGAGAATCTGACCCCATCTTCTGTCCTCCTCGGGCACCAGATTCTCATGTAGTACATATACATACTGCAAGCAAAACATTCATGCATGATATAAAAAAAATCTGAAAAATAAATAAATAATAAATGGTTCATCACAAAAAAGACTAGCCACCCTACCCATGATGCTTTAGTTCATATTCTAAATAGAAGGCCAATCAAGAAGGAAACATTAAGTACAAAATCTCAGCAAATCCTCATACATATTGGTGATGTTCAACTCAAAGCAACAAAAATAATTTCTAATTGTACATTTACTAAATTCTACAGTGCCACATAGTGGTAAGTAGGGGAAGCACATGCTAAAGACAAAGGGATCTGTGAAAACCTAGGAGGCATTAGGGAACCTAGAGTTGGTAGGTAGTATTCTCCAGAATACAAGGGCATGGTGGCTCACCCCTATATACCCAGCATTTGAGAAACAGAGGTTGGAGGATTGTCACAGATTGCAGTCTGGGCTACATAGTGAATTTCAGGCCAGCTTAATATACAGCATGAGATCCTTTTTCTTTAAATAAATAGATACAGCCGGATGGTGATGGTGCACGCCTTTAATCCCAGCACTCGGGAGGCAGAGGCAGGCAGATCTCTGTGAGTTCGAGGAGAGCCTGGTCTATAAGAGCTAGTTCCAGGACAGGCTCCAAAGCTACAGAGAAACCCTGTCTCGAAAAGCAAAAACAAACAAAAAATAAGTAGATAGATAGATAGATAGATAGATAGATAGATAGATAGATAGATAGATAGATAGATAGATAGAGACAGACAGACAGACGGACGGACGGACGATGTCTGTGCCTCGGCCCCAGCGTGTACAGAATTGTATGACCTGGGACAGCCAGACTTACTGAGCTAGTCTGGCTCACTACGTTATTATCAGGAACTTACATCACTGGGACTCAGGGTGCCCAGACCATTCTCCTGCTCAGAATCCTTCCCAGACTCAGTGCCCTGGGAGGACCGAGAATGGGATGGATGAATCCAGATCTCCAGGCGAGTAGTGTCATCCCCAACATGCCGGAAAGTGGACTTCTTTCCTTTACGCCACTGATCAGGGCTCAGTTCAAATTCCTCATGCTGCTTCTTTTCCATCTGTTCAGCCTGTACAACAGACACACAAGCTCAGATTCTCCTAGTCAGCTAATAAGAAAGCCCTCTGTCAGGTGTTTGTTGCCTAAAGACTATAAAAGCTAAAAGAGTCTGCAACAGTACCACAGAGCATCATCTGTGTTGCCTTATAGATGTCACTAAGTCTATGAACAAGATGCTGTGGAAAGGAACACTCAGAAGACCCAGCAAGCTCTCCTGAAGATCTATTTCAGAGTCCATTCTTCACAGGGGCTGACTGAAAGTCATCAGTGAAGCTCCATGAAACTATGTGAAGATATCTTTTAGTCATCTCCTTAAACACTTAGGCACAGAGGGAAAGACATTCCTCTAAGAAGGAATAGGTCTGCCTGCATTCTTACTCACCTTTCGTTTAGTCTCTTCAAATAAACTCATGAGACTCTCTTTGGCAGTCAGGATAGGGTTGCTGGCTGCTAAACTGCGCATATAATAATATACAGCATCAAGCTTCCTCCTCTGTGGAAAGAAGCCAGAGATACTTGGTCAATTGACCTTCTTTTTCTTCCTTAAAAAAAAAAAAAATACTGGCGATTGCCAGGTGGTGGTGGCACATGCCTTTTGATCCCAGCACTGAGGCAAACACAGGTGCATCTCTATGAATTTGAGCCCAGCCTGCACTATAGAGCAAGTTCCAGGACAGCCAGGGCTATACAGAGAAATCCTGTCTCAAAAAACAAACAACAACACAAATACTGGTGATTGAACTTAGGGACTTGTACACATGAGGCATATATCCTAACACTGAACAACAGCACCAACCTTTTTCAAAAATTTATTTTGAGGTAGAGTCTCACTAAGTTACCCACTCTGACCTTGAACTTCTATAATCTAAGCAGGCCTTGAACTTGTGATCCTCCTGTCTTAGCCTCTTGTACCACTTCGCCCAGCTCAGCTTTCTTTCTGACACCAGTATACCACAGCTGATTCAGGAAACCCAGAATTCTTTCCTGACCTGTCCCTCCAACTATAAGGAATTCCAGTAAGAATATCAGAATGTAATACATTCGAAAAGCCAAGGTAGGTACATCAGAAAAGTTTTATTAGCCAGCATGATACTTTATCTTATATGCAGAGGCACTCTAAGAACCAAATATTCATATGAGAGAAAAATGAACAAAGAAATCCCTTAAAATAAAGACAGCAGCCGGGCGGTGGTGACATGTGCCTTTAATTCTGGCACTCGGGAGGCAGAGGCAGGCGGATCTCTGTGAGTTCAAAGCCAGCTTGGACTACAGAGTCCCAGGACAGTCCCAGGGCTACACAAAGAAACCCTGTCTCAAACAAAACAAAATTACATATACATATATACACATGATAGATTTAGAGACGGAAATGATTACTTATGATGTTGTGATAATCACATGCCTTGAGCTTAGTTGTACTTAATGAGGTCAGTTGTTTAAAGTTTTTAAAATCAATAGGTATGTCGATATTATTGAATAAACTCAGCAAATTAACACTTCATGCCTACTTTATAACCAATAGGGAAAAGAATAAAGGAAGCTTCCAGGCATGATGACACAGGCATGATCCACACCAGAGGCAAGTGGATCTCTGTGGGTTGAGGCCATCATCATCTACACAGCCAATTCCAGGACAGTCAGAGCTTTGTAGATAGAACATGCCTCAAACAAACAACAGCAACAAAAGAATAAAGGAAGTTGAACACAGCAGCATGAACCTATAATTCCAGCTTGAGCTCAGTGTTCAAGGCCAGCCTAGCAACATAACCAGACCATACTTCATAGAAAAACAGTAGTAGGGAGGGGAGGAGATGAAAGGAAGGAAAGGCAGGTTGACAACAGCGAAAGCACAAAGGAGAATATCAGACTATTTTAGTGTCTCTTCCACTTCATATGCATTTTCACCATTCCCCATTAATATCTCAAAACATGTTAAAAAAAAGAAAAAAGAAAAACAACCTTCATTCTCGGCATCTACACATTCTTCAAAACTTTTATCTAATATTTATCTAACATAGTTATTGGCCCAGGTTTTAAGGTCAAATGCCCAAGTTTGACTTCGGTCCCACATTTATTAGATATTTCCTTATTTGTAAAATGCTGATATTTGCACATGTGATTCTGGTAAATATTAAGTTCCATAATTCATATAGCTAGTATAACATCTGCATTATATTCAGCAGCTATTTTTAGTATCACCCCAATCCATACTAATCTCTGCCTATACCAACTCACTTCACTTGAAGCTATTTTATTGATTCTATTTTTCATATTTAAACATTTCTAAAACTAAGATAATAACTTGAGATCAGTATTTCCAACTGTGGCTGAAAGTAGTTACCCAGATCTGCCTACTTGAAAAGACCTGAAGAATTGTTAACAGTTGTCAGGCGGTAGTGGCACACATCTTTAATCCCAGCACTCAGGAAGGGAGGCAGGTGAATCTTTGTGAGTTTGAGGCTAGCCTGGTCTACAAAGCAAGTCCTAGGACAGTCAGTGCTACACAAAAACTCTGTCTTGAAAAAAAAATCCTGTCTCAAAAATAAGCAATCACTGTGCCATATTTATTATTTCTGTTTTATTTCTTTAACTATGTATATATACATGTACTGTAGAGGGGTAATGTACACATGAGTGCAGTAACAGCAAAGGGCAGAAGAGGGCATCAGAATCTCTGGAACTGGAGTGACAACAGGTTATAAACCACAAGATATAGGTGTTAAGAACCAAACCTGATCTGCAAAAGCAGCAAAATCTCAACCGTTAGACTGGCAGTTCTCAGCCTATGGACTGCAATATCTTTGGAAATGAATGACCCTTTCACAGGGGTTGCATATCAGATATCCTACATATCAGATAGTTACAATTCTTAACAATAGAAAATTACAGTTATGAAGTTGCAAAGAAATAATTTTATGGCTGGAGGTCACCACAACATGAGGAACTATATTAAAGGGCTGAAACATTAAGAAGGTTGAGAACCCCTGCTCTAGGCCATCTGTCTTGCCCCTCTGTCATATGTATCTTAATTTGCAGTTTGTTTGTTTGTTTAAGCTTAACACAAAATAACTGTGTATCTAACAATTAATGAAGCTTGTTTTAGGGAAGAAACCCAACCATATATTTTATCACTTACAGTGCCCTGAAAAACGCTATACACAAGCATGTTCTCAATACCTCAAATGAATTTTGAATGACTGATTGGAAAAAATGTTAACGCCTTAAAACCCAGCACTCAGGGAGGCAGTAGGTGGGTCTTTGTAAGTTCAAGGTCAGCATGCTCGAGCAGACAGGCTAGGGCTGTCACATGGAAAAATCCTGTCTTGAAAACAAAACAAAAACCAAACAAAAAAGCTCTATGTAGTGGCATACAGCTCTAAATCTACAGTGAGATAGATGGGAGGAAAGACAGACTCTCTTAAGTTGTTCTCTACAATCACTCGATTACACTAACAGAAATGAACCACACATACACAAACAACAATTTAAAAAAAAAACCACCAAAAATCATAAAGAATGAGAACAAGTTTTTGGTTTTGTTTGTTTTTCCCTAAAACGTGCTTTTTTTGTTGTTGTTGTTGTTGTTTCTGGGACAAGGTTTCTCTGTATAGCCCTGGTTCTGCTGATAATATGTCTATTTATCATACATTAATTAAGGCCTGGGTTTGATCTCTAGCACCAGATAAAAATTGGAATGGCAACACATTCATGTAATCACAGCACTGGGGAAGTAGAGGCAGAAGATCAGATTTAATGTCATCCTCAGTTATATGGCAAGTTCAAGCCCTGAACTATATAAAACCATGTCTTACATTAGGGGGAAAAAAACAAAAAACAAGAACAAGAGCCTAGTACAGTGGTACATGGCTTACAGTTCCAGCACTTGAGAGCTTAGGCAAGGATTAGTAGCCTGAGCAATACAACAAAAATACCGTCAAGGAAAGAAAATTAGGTAGAAAGGAGGGGGAGGAAGAAAGAACATTAGCTGCTTCTTATCCTTGATATCTTAATACCTACCATTGACCTCCCCACATCTTTTCTTCTCCCTGCAGCTTCCTGCCTGGAATCTTCTCAGCTCCTTAAGTCCTTTTCTCTTTATTAGAACTACATTCAATGGAAGCTGGTAAAATTTAGAGAGGTGTGTGACCAAGTGCTTACTGTGCGTTCGCTAAGCATCCACTTTAGATGAAAAATTAGGAGTATCAAGAGATCTAGGGAAGCAAGACATGGTGGATCAGCCTTTAATCCCAGCACTGGAAGGCAGAGGCAGACAGTCTCTGTGAGTTTGAAGCCAAACAGGTCTACAAATAGAGTTCCAGGCCAGCCAGAGCTATTCAACGAGCCTCTGTCTCACAAAAGATATCTGGGGGAAAGTAACAAGATCTGAATGCTGGGGACCGGGTGAGGCCCTTAAGGGAGGGAGGGAAGGAAGTAAAGCGGTTTTGTCTTCTTCCTAGAAAGGGAAACAAGGTAAGATGCAGAGTAACAAGCTGCAGAATAATGCTCCTTTAGGAAATTAAATGCAGTAAAGCAGAGGTATAAACCAAGTCAATTAAAGTGTGGGATCCCTGACAACTCACCTCCAAGTAAGGGAGTCAGGGTCTGGAGAGATAGCTCAATGGATAAAGACACTTGCCACCATCCCTAAAAACCCACATTTGAACCCCAGTACCCACATGATAGTAGAAGAGAACCTACTCCTTCAAATTGTCCTGCTCTTCATATTCAGTGGCACTCGCACACTCACGTACACATACACACACCAAATAAATAAATAAATGAACATAAAAAAGAAAAACAAAAGGAGTCTGAGGATGAAAGACTAAAGAAGCTATTCTTTGGGCTACATGGATCAGAAGAAATCAATCTCAAGGAGCTGATGCTATCAAAACTGTATCTTAAGGGGCTAGAGATTGCGCATAGATTAAGAATACCAGCTACTGCTGGGAGGTGGTGGCACAAGCTTTTAATCCCAGCATTTGGGAGGCAGAGGCAGGTGAATCTCAGTGAGTTCAAGGCCAACCTGGTCTACAGAGAGTAGTAGGACAGCCAAGACTGTTACACAGAGAAATCCTGTGTCAAAAAGAACAACAACAAAAAAAGAATACCAGCTACCCATTTTGATTCTCAGCACCCACATGACAGCTTACAACAATTTGTAACTCAAATCCCAGAGGATATAACACTCTCTTCTGGCCTCCAATGGCATTGCACACACATAGTACACAAACAGGCAGGAAAAACACTAATACACACACACACAAAAAAAAAGAAAATGAAAAATAGGGGCTGGAGAGATGGCTCAGAGGTTAAGAGCACTGACTACGCTTCCGGAGGTCCTGAGTTCAATCCCCAGCAACCACATGGTGGCTCACAACCATCTGTAATGAGATCTGGCGCCCTCTTCTGGCCTGCAGGCATACATGGAGGCTGAAAACTGTGTACATAATAAATAAATAAATCTTTAAAAAAAAAAGAAAATGAAATATAAATCCCTATATTAAGCTAAATATGATAGTATATGCCTTTCAACCCAGTATCTGAGAAGAATACAACTTCAAAACCAGCCTGGGCTACTAAGTAAATTAATCCAGTGCTCACTTCAGTAGCACATATACTAAAATTAGAAAAAATGAGGTCCATGTACAAGGATGATGCATCCCATATTTTTAAAAACAGACAAATAAATTCAGAAGCTGGCAAGAGGCTCAGTATGTACAGTGCTTGCTGCCAAACTGTCCATTAAGTTCCATCCCTGAGCCCTCCGTGGTAAGATAGAAGCAACTCTCAACATTGTCTTTTGACCTCTACATGCATACCTTTACATACTAAACCAGTCACAAACAGATAAATGTAATAATACAAATGTAATCAATATTATAAGAAACTCGTGTGTGGTGTGGTGGGACATGCCCGTAATCTCAGCACTTGGGAGGCTGAATCAAAGATGACAAATCTGAGCTGGGCATGGGAGCACACGCCTTTAGTCCCTGCACTCAGGAGGCAAAGGCAGGTGGAATTCTGAGTTTAGCCTGGCCAAACTGGTCTACAAAGCGAGTTCCTGGATGGCCAGGGCTACACAGAGAAACTTGTCTCAAAACAAAAAAAACAAAAACAAAAAAAAAAAGATAACAAATTTGAAGTCTGAACTATACAATGAAACAACATTCTAACTCAAGAAAAGGAAACTGCCTAGAAAACAGTTCCCCTTCCCACGGGATTTCTTACCGTATACACTGCCAGTAAAGCCAACTGGTTATAGGGGCGCCCATTCTTGGGAGCAATATGCTGGGCCTTCAGGTACCAACTAAAATAGAAAAACAGAATAAAATGTTTCCAATCCATCCTCATAGACCTTCTACTTAAGTTGTAGACTAGAAAATTAACTAGATATAGCCCTCAAGTGTTAAAGCACAATTAAAGGGACTAATTAAGGAATTAAGGACAACTGTAGGGCATTCCATATGGGAGGCAGCTCAAACAGCTGGGTATCTTCTAATGATTCACTGAATGCCACATAGGAAAGGGAAATAATGAGCCAAGAGATAAAAAGTACCTGCGTGCCTTCCCATAGTTTGCTGTATCGTTGGCTTGCTCCCGATACCTAGAGATATCTCCTTGGCAAATCATACAGCGTTGAGCACTGATCAAAGCATATTTTACCTACAGAATAGACAACCGGTTAGTAGAGTACTCAAGAAACACAATTCAATACCAGAAGAAATGAGTGAAATCTAAATGACAGAGTGACAGGTAAAACAGTGCTCAAAAAAGTCAAGTTTTCAACCTGATCTTGACTATTAAAAACCCACCACCAACATGATACAAAATGTATCGAGAAAATACAGCAGTGGTACTCTGAGTCCCACACAATCTGGGTGATCTCAAAGAAGCTTTTGGAACACCTGGAAATAGATTTCCTCATCTGTATTTAATACATATTTGGGCTGGAGACAGCTCAGTTGTTAAAAGCACTTGTTGCTCTTGCAGTTCCCAGTACCTACATGGTGGCTCACTGCCATCTGTATCTCCAGCTCCAAGCAATCTGATGCCCTCTTCTAACCTCAGTGAATATCAGGCACACATATGGTGCAAAGGCATACATGCAGGCAAAACACTCATACACATAAAATAAATCTAAAACCAAAATTTTAGAATACATATTCTAGAAACTGGAGCGTTGGAGCACAGATAAAGCACTTGCTGCATAAGCATGAAGACCTGAGTTTGATCACCAGCACTCATAGAAAAGCTGCTTGGCCTCATGCACTGTGCGGGAAGAGACCCAGAGGATTACTGGGACTTGCCAGACAGTCAGTCCAGCCAAAGTGGTGAGCATCACATTCAGTAACATACCCTAACATTAAAAAAAAATCAAATTAAAGCCAGGCAGTGGTGGTGCACGCCTTTAATCCCAGCACTCGGGAGAGAGAGGCAGGCAGATCTCTGAGTCTGAGGTTAGCCTGGTCTATAGAGCAAGTTCCAGGACAGGCACCAAAGCTACAAAGAGAAACCTTCCCTGGCAGGGGGGAATCAGAAAAAAACAAAAAAAAATCATCCCCACAAGGTATGGGAACAAACCTATAATCCTCACTCTGGAGATTTAGGCAGGCAGAGATCTTGATTTCAAGCCAGCCACGACTACACAGTAAATTCCAGGGTATCAGGGTATATGGCCTACATAGGAGATTCTGTCTCCAAAATAACAAAAACCAAAAATGTTGGAACAGGGCACATGTCTTTTTTTGTTTGTAGCCCTAGCTGTCCTGGAACTCAAGAGATCCACCTGCCTCTGTCACCCAGGTGCTGGGGCCACCCCCTCAACCACCAACCAGCTAGGACACACCCCTTTAATCCTAGCACTTGGAAGGCAGAGGGCACATACAATGAGTTTTATAAGTTCTAGGCCAACTGGGGTTATTTAACAAAACTGTTTCAGTAAAACCAAAAATAAAGCCTAAATCAAAACTTCTCTTGACCTTCAATTTCTAGCTACCCTCTCTCCAGTTCCCAGACATGATTCTTATAAGCATGATCTACATTATGCCTCATCCCTCAACATAATCTAGCGTCTATCCTCTCGACAAAAATAACTCGTAGCTACAGGCAGTACTCTAGCTACTGCCCAGCCTGTTGCTCTTTTACACTCCACTCAATAATTAACTTTTCCTATTATGATTACAAAACAAAACTCTTGGGGCTGGACAGATGGCTCAGCAGTTAAGAGCTCAGGCTGCTCTTCCAGAGGACCCAGGTTCAATTCCCAGCACCCACCTGGCAGCTCACAACTGTCTGTAACTCCAGTTCTAGGGGATCTGACACCCTCACACAGATATATACAGACAAAGCACCAGTGTACATTAAATAAGTAAGTAAATCTTTTAAAAAACAAACACTTTTGATAAGGTCATTCAATCCAAAAAACATTTTTAAATTGTGTGTGTAAAATCCTAAACTGCATTTTTCCTTTATGATCATTCCTCTTAGGCTTTAACCAGTACTAGATAAATGTTTACTAAATTGATGAATCAATTTTTGTTTGTTTGTCCTATACAGTCCTGGATGGCCTGGAACTCACTATGTAGACCAGACTGTCCTTAAAATCAGAGAATTGTCTCTGCCTCCTCACTACTGGGATTAAAGGTGTGCACCACGCCAAGATGAATAAATTTAAACTAGAGAAAGAAACTGGCTTACTGTCTTTCGTAAAGGCTTGCTTCGAATGGCAAGCCCGTCCATGTAGTCCTCCAGTTTGAACTTGTAAGTAACCTGTAGTTTCTGAAGCAAACTATCAAAGAAGTCACTACCCTATTAAAAAAAAAAAGAAAGAACTATCTGAATCAGTTTTTTTTTTCCAATCTATTTACCAGATCCTGGGGCAAATGACCCTTCCACAGTTCTGTCAACGTCCAGTAGGAGTTATATATAATAAGCAATTAGAGGCCATAAGTAAGCACACCAGCTTATAGTATAAGCCTCCCATGTTTTAAAGATAATGATCCATTTACCCCTCCCTCCTCCTTTTATCTCTCAGTCGTCGTCCCCCTTCTCATTCAGAAAGCCTTAAGCTCAAAACTAATTCCAGGACTGGAGATGTAGCTCAGTAGTAAAACTCTTGCCTAACATTCATGAGGTCCTGGGTTCAATCCCCAGCACTGGGGAAAAAAAAAAGGTGGGGGGCCTCCAACTGTCAGCAAGTATAGTCCAAAAAAGCAATACAGGTAGACTAGGTCTAAATGCAAGAAAAAGATAAAAGAGTTTTGGCAATATTTTGCTCTAAAGCATCTCAGGTAGAAAAGACAAACAAACTAAAAGATGCTGCAGACTTTATCCTGTGGATCAAAATAATAATAGTAGTAATAATAATAATAATAATAAAGTTTACCTCATCCAAGAGTTCCAAGAGTCTGTTCCGAATATGGTCTGGGTTCTCAATATTTGGATCCTTGAGAAGCTGCCTGAATTTCTCAATCACCTGATAGAAAGCATTCTTCCACAGGATCTGATCTACATTCTGATTGTCAGAGAATTCAATATCTAATAGAATACAGCGTTCATACAGCTGCAGTAGTTCAGTTCTGGAATAAAATACATGTAATGTCTAGCTCCAATACATCACAAGAAAAGCTAGACCCAAGATACGAACTTCCTGCAAACCAGCCAATGCCCTCCTGACAAGAAATCTGAAATGTGAGCAGGTATCCTACTTATATTATGTTTCATTCTGCACAATAGACGGTCATTCCGAAGACATTCATGCCTAGGGAAATAGCATATTCCCATATGTACACACCTACATTGAAGAGATGAATAAACGACTTTGGTGCATGCTGGAGATTGGCAATCTGGAAATCCTATGTTCCCTTAAAGACATGTATTCCCTCTTGAAATCAAAAGTATACTTATTTCTAAGACTAGAATTAAAACTTATTTTCCCAACTGCCTATTCCTTATAAAAATCAATGTAAAAGGGCTTCAAGTGTGGCTCAGTAGTAGCACAGTTGTTCCAAAATGCACAAGGCTCAGGGCCTAATGCCCATGCCCAAGTGGGGTTAGGAGGCGCAGGGATCCCTGTGAAAAGAAGGTAGCACTCAGTGGCTTACCTAAGAAGTCTCTACCTGGCCGGGCAGTGGTGGCGCAGGCCTTTAATCCCAGCACTCAGGAGGCAGAGGCAGGCGGATCTCTGTGAGTTTGAGACCAGCCTGGTCTACAAGAGCTAGTTCCAGGATAGGCTCCAAAGCCAGAGAAACCCTGTCTCGAAAAACCAAAAAAAAAAAAAAAAGAAGTCTCTAGCTTCCTCAGCCACAGGAGCCTTACAGCTGTCCATCCCCCTCTAAACAAGGTAATAGGAAAGTACACACAATACCTGAGCTGAGCCATCTTCTCCATGCCCTCAGTACTGATGCGGTCCCTGGAAAGCAGGTTGCTAAGCTGCAATTCCTGGTTGTCAGCCACTCGGAGAAGTCTATGTAGTTCCTGTTGCTGCATGTTCCGCACGTGTTGCTCTATCTCCTCAGGACTCATGGTGCTGGCAGGGAGAGGACTACATACATACTGCCCTGAGGGGGCAGGATAGCCTGGGTAGTAAGGCCCTGGATACATACCATTTGCAGGGCCCACTGGGTACTGCAGAGGGCTATAGCCTGTATAGGGATACTGAGAGGTAGGGCCTGGTGTTCGAGGGTAATAATAGGGGTTGTCAGAGTTTTGAAATTTATAGTAAGAAGCTTGGGCCTGACGTGAATCACCCCAAGATGTAGGGCTGATTTCATCATCAGTGTCCAAGAAATGCAGCTGAGGTGTCTGGCTTTTCAGAGCAGGCTTCTGATCAGGATTGTTTGGGTCCCATAGTCGGCGGGTAGTGCCTCCACGGCCCCAACTACGAGATCCTTTACTACCAGATCCAAATAAAAGCCGAGGTCCCAAAGGTGTAGACTCTGGAGAACCTGCTGAACTGACAGATAGGGCAGTATGAGCAGGCAGAATCAGAATGCCTCGACCACGACCTCGAAGTTCTTGTTTCGGGTTTTTGAACTCCTGCTTCTCAGAGCCCTTGCCCCCACTGCTCAGGCCTTTGTCAGACTGTATTCTTTCCACATTCTCCCTGGCTAACCTCCCCTTGGGGCAATCTTTATTCATGGTTTCTGCATCAAAAGTGACTCGAAGGGTGCCTCGGTTTTCTTTGCCATTGCTTTTCTGTTCACCCTCGCCTCGGCCAGACCAATTTCTTTCTAAATGCCTCTTCCTTTCTGAGTTCCTCCTGGGCCCTAATCCATCGGGCTCTTCAGTTCTATCCTCATCTAAGGAATCAGTTGAGGACATAGACACCTGCTTCTTCAGTCGTGGCCTCTCCTTGGTCCGATCCAAGCGCCGCCGGCGACATCCATTATCAGTCAGGCCAGCTCCTTCAGCACTGTTGTTGCTACCAGCTGAGCTGGTACTGCAAGTGCGGTAGCGGTTCCTTCGTTTGTCTGATCGGGAATACCGCTTTACAGAACCTGGTTTCCCTTGGGCAGAATCATCATTCACCTTCTTTGTCCCCTCCCCCTTTTCAATCTTTTTTCCTTTTTCTCCCTTGGCAGTTCTTACTTGGTCATTAGCTTGGTTCTTTTCTGTCTCAGTTTTGTCTGGTTTATTCTCGACTTCTGCTTTTACAACTTTTCCCTTACACTCATCCTCCTCAATCCTCAATTGTTCCACTTGGTTAAGGATTTCTTCCTCATCTGCCCTGTTAGGTGACTCTTTGGTTATAGCCTGCAAACGCCTTCCAGGCTGATAGATCTGAAGGTCAGGTTTTTTTATTCTCTTGATGATTCTTAGATTCCGGTCCTCTAGTCCACCAGTCTTTGAGAAAGTCTCCTGTGCCTGATGATTTTCTGGATCTGTAGGACCATTTTGCTGTTGGCTGTCCAATTCCTTGCAAACCTTAATAAGCTGTGTATCATTCCCAACAGAAGAATCTCCGTCATTCACAATCTCATCCTTAAATTCCTCACTCCCAGAAGCCTCCTTAGTTTTGGGTCTGTTCCTTAGTCGAGAAAGTCCGGGTTTATAGATTTCCAAATCTGGGCGCCTATTATCTTTGCGTTGCCTGGGTTCCTTTAATTCCTTCATGTTTTCTAATATGTTGATAGCAGGAAACAACACAGAAGAAAAGAATAATGGAGAAGAGAGGGAGGAAAAGTTGTCACTCTACTTACATAAACACAACAACAACAAAAAGAGCCAGGCGGTGGTGGTGCACGCCTTTAATCCCAGCAATGGGAAGGCAGAGGCAGATGGATCTTTGTGAATTCGAGGCCAGCCTATTCCACAGAGTGAGTTCCAGATCAGCCAGGGCTACAAAGTGAAACCCTGTCTTGAAAAACCAAAGGAAAAAAAAAAGACTAACAATTACATAGCCAAATACAAATACTGGGCAGGGAAGAATGTTTCTACAAAGGCAGAAATTTCAAGTTATGTGCTCATTAACCAGTGAGCTAAGAATTTAACTGTGTAAGAGTTCCATGCACTTGAGTTATGGAAATGGGAGGGGTAATATTCTCTTGACCTACCCAAGTCATACTCATATTCATATCTCCAAGACTCCAAACTACTTCATTATATCAGAATTAAAGATCTCTAATATGTTCAGCCATTAAACTATCCTGTCTATATAGCCTATAAGTCAACTCTTTCTTTTCTTTTTCTTCCTTTCATTTTTTTTGGAGTCAGGGTCTCACTACATAGCCCAGAAAGATATCAAACTCACAGTCCTCCTGCCTCAGTCATTCAACGTCATTCAACTTCTGGGATTGCAGGAGTGTGTAATCACACCTGGTTTAGTCTTTCCTCCGTGTTCCTAGAGTGGCTAAATTTTTTTTTTTACCATATTAGGAGAGGGAAGGGAATATAACTCAGTGATATAGCATTTGCCTAGCACACAGGAGGCCACTAGGCAACCCCTAGCATTGCAAAAATATATTAACTGGTATATATTATATCATATATTTACTTACTACATTACATATGGAAACATATATTTACACATACATACACATATTCAAGAGGGTATGCATAACAACCCACAGTCCTAGGTATCTCTGGGAAAGAATCTACAACTCCAGTGCATGAACTTGACCAGGGCAAATCTACAACTTTAGGATAGCAATATCCCAATCACATACCACCTACTGAAGCAAACAGGAAGCAGGTCCTTTTACAATCTTCAACTCCACTCATCCTCACCAATTCTTTAACAACAACCAGCAGAATCATTTCAAGAAAATACTGCCTAGAATACTGAGACAAACTGCTACTATGATGACAGAATATAAGGAGGAAAAAAATTCTACTAGAGGAACTTTTCCTAGGCACCAACGGAAGGATTGTGACATGCTCTCAAAACACCAAAAGGACTAAGGGACTCAAAAATACTAGAGCCCAGGCAAATTCATGCCTACAAATCCTAGCACTAGAAGTGAGAGCAAGATCAGGAGTTCAAGGTCATCCTCAGCCACAAAGAGTTTGGTAACTACTTGGGCTATATGAGATCCTGACTCAAAAAACAAAGGAAATAGAAAAGAACAAAAGTAGAGGAGTTTTATAAACCACTCTCCAAGCTCCAGGAACTTACTGAATGGTAAGTTTCTGAGTTTGTTGTTTTTTAAGTATCTGTTGCTTTTGGTGGAGAGAGTACTATAAATAATTACTAAACGTTTAATAAGAAAGTGACAAGAAATGGTGAGATTATCCAGCGCTCAAGTTAAATCCTAGAACCTAACTATAATATAAACACAAACAAGCTGACAGCAGGTATTTGTGCTCCAGCATCTACAGCCACTTTTGTTAGTAGGGGAAGAGAGAGGAGAGAAAGAAAAATGACGGGAAACTGAAATCCTAGTGACTGCTTTGGAAATTGGGTGTGGTGGCCAAGCCTCTAATTCCAGCACTCCGGAGGCTGAGACAGGAGAAGCGGTCCAAACTCAAGGCCAGACTGGGTTCGCACAGTAAGTTCAAGGCCAGTCTTGGCTACGAGGTGAGAGGCTCTGTCCCAAAAGAAAAAACAACAAAGAACGATACTACTGCTTTGGCAAAAAGTTTAGCTTCTCCACCAAATACGAACCAAGAAAAAGCCGTTTAACTTCAGCACCCTCGGTAAACTTTTAAACTCGGTTTGGGGGCGGAGCCAGGGGAGGAGGTGACTGCTATTTTCCAGAGCAGTGAGAGAAAACAACCTGGTTTAATCCAATTCAGTTGGCCAAAGAAAACTAACCTCAGATTCTAGCCACGACCCTAGAGAAGGCATCCACTGTTAGCAGCCATCCTAAACAACACTAACTAATGAAGGGAAGTGAGATACTAAAAAATTTCTCGCGCTCTTCTGATGCGTATGGAGATTGGCAAATTAAGCATTCTCTCTGACCAGAACTGCCCCCATACACGCCAAGCCCAAAACAAAACAGAGTCAGCTCCTTGAGGTCCTGGATCCCTTCAGTGGCGTACCATTGGAAGCCTGCCTTCGGGAGAAAAAGTTGAGCAAGGGAAGTCCCAGCCTGTTAAGCTTTTCTCCTCCATTTCCCCAGCTCCTCTCTCAGACGCGGAAGAGGACTACGGAAGGTACACAGATGATTCTTCAGGGAGCCATATGTCCCGGGGCCTCTACCGGACCCCAGCACCCACACCAGTTCGTGTCCTCACGACTGAATCCAGGAGCCGGCGAGAGAGGGCTAGGGCGCGGAGGAACAACCACGGCCGCCGCGGTGAACAAGAGAGCGGAGGCAGGAACTCGCGCGGGGCTCTGCCTCAAGGCCCGAGTGTGCTGAGAAGCAGCCCCGCAGGCTCCGAGGGGCCGCCCCAGGCCCCGGGGCGCCCTGTTGGGGGGAAGGGGCGGGGGCTCGCAGCGCCGCGGACGGGGCGGGGAGGAGGCAGAAGAGAGGGAGGCGGGGCGGGCAGGCCCGGCCCAGCAGCTGGGCGGCGCAACTCACCTCTGCTCCCGGCCTGCGGAGCCAGAGTGGCCAGGATCCCTCGCAGCTCGGACGCGGAGATCCGCACACGCTCCAACCCCTCCGCCATCTTCACGGCGGCTGCTACAGCTGCTGCGACTCCACCACCGCCGCGCGCAGCCAGGAAACCACGACGGACGGGCGGCGCGCTCTCACCCACTCCCACCCTTTTCCCCGCCCCCTCTTGTCGCCCTCCCCTAACGACGGTGGCCGCACTGGGAGCAAAAGCATTCAGCTCGTTCAACTAGGGCCATTCAGGCCGCAGAGACAGCGCGTGCGCTTGCGCAGGGGTGTAGCCCTGGAAGGTACGCTGAGGCTTGGAAGTGGAGGCGCAGCGCCCGGGAGGTGAGGTGAGGCGAGGGCAGGTGCGGCTCGCCCACGCCAGGTGGGCATTCGCTCCTAGGGATATCGGTATTGTTGTGGTGGCTACAGACGACACTGTTTTTGATCTAGGGCTTGGGTTCACAAAGACACCGTATAATTCGGCTTCCGATCATTTTAGGCCAAAGTCTCCTTATCATAGGCCTGAATTGTGGAGCTTAAAGATCTTTTAATAATGATTATTATTATTATTATCCCTATTTCTGATAAACTGAATCTCAGAGAATGGAAGAATTGCCTTGTGTAACAAACAATTGGTTGTTCCAGAGTATCAAAGTCCATGGCCGAGTTCGTCCCTAAGACTTGCTGGAGGAGGTTGTGTGGAAGTAAAACAGAAGGAAATTATCATTCGATCTGGGAATTTCTGTATCACTGAAAAAAATTTCAATTACTCTTTTGGAACTCATGTTTATTCTCCCCACGCTCATATTTACGACTTTAAATATTCACTGAGGCTTGGTATTTGAGAGGCTGAGGCAGGAGGATTGCAAGTTCAAGGCCAGCCTGGACAATATAGCACATTTGAGGCCAGTCAGGGTAACATATTAGAAGACCTTGTCCCTGGGCTGGAGAAATGGCTCAGTGGTTAAGAGCACTGGCTGCTCTTCCAGAGGTCCTGAGTTCGATTCCCAGCAACCACATGGTGGCTCATAACCATCTGTAATGAGATCTGGCGCCCTCTTCTGGCGTGCAGGCATACATAGAGGCAGAATGTTGTATACATAATAAATAAATAAATCTAAAAAAAGACCTTGTCCCAAAAAAAGAAACAAAAAAATGATTAGATCAGAAGATTGGTACTTTATTTAGCCTCACTGACCATTAACTCCTATTAAAGTCTGAGGGGGAGAAACTTCCTTCTCAAAGGCTGCCTCTCCAGTTGTTGCTCCTTCATTAGAACTTTAGACCCTCAAAAAATAGTAACCAGTTATTCTTTGATCATAGTATAAAAGATTTGATCCTGATAGAACTCAGTTAGTTATGTGACAGATGCTTTGCCATCAGAAAAGAAAGACAACGACAGGGGACTATTTCAACAGCTCAAAAGGAGGGGCATATAATCCGAGTGGCCAGAGCAAACTGCAGCCTTTGCCCAAAGATTGTAGAGAAATAGAAGATATAAAAACTGGTTTGAGATCCTGCATGATGGTACATGCCTGTAACTCTAGCACTTGGGAAGAAGAGCAAAGTTCAGTGTTGTGGTGGTACCATTGCGTTCAAGACCAAACCAAAGTACATGAGACCCTGTCTCCAAAACATAAGCCAGACTTGGTGACACACGCCTATAATCCTAGCACCAGGGATACAGAGGCAGGAGGATCTCTTCAAGTTCAAAGCCAACTTGGTCTACATAAATGAGGCCAGCTAGAGCTATGAAGAAGGACCTGTCTAAAAACAACAGGGAAAAGATTTAAAACCCTAACTTGAAGCTGTTATGGTATCACACATCTCTAATCCCATGACTTTGGATGCTAAGGCAGGAAGATACAAGAGTTCCAGACTAGCTTAGGCTATACACATACTCTAGGTATAGGTAACACTTCAGAAATGGAAACAAGAAGATCAAGAATCCAGAGTTTAAGGTCATCTTTGGCTATGTTCCAGGCCAGCCTGGATTACATGATACCATACCAGAAAGAAAAAAAAGAAAGGAAAGGAATAAAGAAAAGCATCTTAATGCCACATGTACTGGGTGTTGTGGCAGAAGTCTGTAATCCCAGCAATTGAAAAGTACAAGGAGAAGGATTAGAAATTCAAGGTCATTTTTGGCTGCAAATCCAGTTGAAAGCCAATATTGGGGGGGGGTGTTGAGGGCAAGCAATCTACTTTCCAGTTGAAGACCTCAGTATGAAAATTGTTTGGTTTTGTTTACTTTTGTTGAGGCAAGGTCTGTTGTTCCCAGGTTGGTCTTGAAGTCATTATGTAGCTAAGGATAACCTTGAATTTCTAACACTCTTGTTTCCATCTCCTAAAAGATGGGATTACAGATGTGGCCCTATACTGATGTGTCAGGTTGATGTTGTTCTGGGGATTGAACCAGGGCCTGATAGAGGTTGAACAAGCATCCTACTGACTGAATTGTATCCCTAGCCCCAACTTTTATTTATTTATTCATTTATTTATTTTCTAGTCTTTAAGTCATGATGGTTTTTTTTAAAGGTTTGTCTCACTTTTAATTAGTATGTATGTGTCTTTGTGTGCATACATCCACATGAGTGCAGGTGCCTGAGGAAGCCAAGAGGCATTGGATTCCATGGGCAGTGATGAGCTACCTGATGTGGGTTCTGGGAACTGAAGTTCAGTCCTCCAAAGAGCCATACTTGTTCTTAACCGCTGAGCAATCCTTTCAGCCCCACAACTTTTATTTTTTAAAAAAAAAAAAAAAAAAAAAAGGAAAAATAATCTGAGAGAAGAAAATTTCTCTAGGACAACCATGGCCAACTTAATTTGATACTGTCAGTGATCAGACCAGAGAACCTCTAAGTATTAAAACAGAACTCAGAGAAATTTACCAGAACTCAGGGGAAACACAACAAATACATAAGGAAGAGTGATTATGAGCATGGGTCCAAAAAATTAATAATACAAGTTCCAAAATAGGGTAGCTGACTGAGGAGGAGTAACAGACAGGTTACAGAAAAAAGCTATTTTTTTCTGTTTGTTTGTTTTGGTTTTTTTGAGACAGGATTCCTCTGTATAGCTTTGACTGTCTTAGAACTCACTCTTCAGACCAGGCTGGCCTCGAACTCACAGAGATCCACCTGCTTCTGTCTCTGCCTCCCGAGTGCTGGGATTAAAGGCACTGCCACCTGGCTGAAAAGCTACTAAATTGATGGGGAAATTTTGAATTTTCAGTTTTAGAGGACTCATGAAGTATCAAGTAAAACAATGTGTAAGACTCCCAGCTTGGTGGTAACGACTGTAATCCCAGCCCTTCTGGACACCACGGCAAGAGAGTTCCATCCTCAAAGCCAGGAGTTTAGGAAGACCAAGGCTCAAAATACAATTTTAAAAAAGTGGGGGGCTGGGGCATGTATATGCATGCCTTTAGTCCCAGCACTAGTGAGGCAGGGCAGAGGCAAGCAGATCTCTGTGAGCTCAAAGCCAGCCAGCCTGAGCTACAGATTAGGAATCTGGAGAGAGAGAAAGAGAGAGAGAGAGAGAGAGAAGCTATTTACAGACCAATATATATTATAGTTCTATCTATGTGTGGCAAAAACAATTTTCTGCTTATGTAAATTTCTATATTTGTTCATCAAGAAAAAGGTGGACTATATGCCAAATACTCAAAAGTAGAGAACAGGTGCTCTGACAGCAGACAATGGAAAACTCTAAATGCATCTGTAATGTTTTAATTCTTGAAATAGGGATTTGGTCACATAATATGTAGGTAATACAGAAGCAGTAAAGCAGATTCAAAGGAATTTAGTTTTTAGAAATTAAAATTGGAGGCAGGGGAGATATTTTAGTGAATAAATGCTGAACAGTCATGAGGGCCTCAGTTCAGATCCTCAGAACCCATGTAAAAGCCAGGCATGATGGTGCATACATGTAATCCCAGTGCTGGGAAGCGGAGACAGGTGCATCTCAGAGGCTTGCTGGCCAGAAAGTTCAGCCAAACTGGCACTTCAGGGTCAGTAAGAGACCTTGTCTCAAAAAAAAAAAACAACAAAAAACAAAGTGGTTGCTGGCAAAACGGTCTTTGCCTCCAAGCCTGACAACGTGAGTTTAATTCCTGGAACTTACATAATAGAAGGAGAGAACACACATACACAGAAATAGATAAATAAACAGTATTTTTTTTAAATTTTTAAAGAAGATAGGTACTAACAAGCTGACTCAAGCATATAAAGGTGCTTTGCTACCAAGTCTGATGAATTTGATCCCCAAACCTACATGGTAGGTAGAAGGAGAAAACCAACTCCCCCGTTGTCCTCTGACCTCTGTACATGTGCTATGGCATACTTGCACCCACATAAATACATACAAGATAAATTAATAAATGTTGACAGTTAAGAAATAGAGAGCAATAGAGAAAGATGCCAACTTCAGTCTTTGGTCTCCACATACACAGTTCATGCATACACCATACACAGTTAGAATTGTACAAATTACATAAAACCAAAGTTAATAATTACAAATTAGGCAAAGAATTCTAACCACTTGTAATTTTTAAAAAAATTAAATAGCTCACAGGACAAAGAAGTAAATAGGCCAGGTATTGTAATGTGTATGTTGTCCCAGCTAGTTGGAAAACTGGTGACTGCAGAAGCATCACTTACACCCAGTTCAAAGTCCAGCCTGAAAAACATAGCAAGACCTCATCTCAGAACAAAAGTAGAGGCCAGAAAGAAGACTCAGCAGTTAAGAACACTGGCTGCTTTTCCACAGGTTCATATGAACCTGAGTTCAACCGTCAACACCCACTTAAAAAGCTAAGAATGAATGATCTCATAGGTTTGTAATGAAATTTCTGGGGCAATATAGACAGCTGAATCTCTGAGACTCACTGGCCCAGCTAGCTTTAATCAGTAAGCCTCGGTTCCCAGTGAAAAACTGTGTGTTAAAAAAAACAAATAAATGAACTCTAGGGGGCTGGAGAGATGGATCAGCAGTTAAGAGCACTGGTTGCTCTTCCATAGGTCATTAATTCAATTCCCAGTAACTACATGGTGGTTCACAACCACCTATCATGGAATCTGATGCCCTCTTCTGGAATAAAGGAATACATGCAGAGAGAGCACTCATAAAAATAAAATAAAAGGTAATCTTTTTTTAAAAATTAAAAGAAAAAAACCTATAGCCAGGGTAAATAAGCTGCTGAGGAATAATACCCTACCCAGGGTTCATACAGGGTTCACTCCCACTCATGTGAACGTGAGTGCATCTATGCACATGAACACCCATGGACAAAAAGAAATAATATTTATTTATTTATTTTACATCCTGACCACAGTTTCCCCTCCCTCCTCTCTTCCCAGTCCCCTAATCCCACCACCCCTCTGCCTCCCCCAATCTACTCCTCCTCCATTTCTATTGAGAAAAGGACAGCCCTCCCATGGATAATGACAAAACAAGGCTTATCAAGTTGTAGTAAGACTAAGCACCTCACCTTGTATTAAGGCTGGGCAAGGCAACTCAGTATAAGGAATAGGGTCTCAAAAGCCTGTTTAAATAATGTGCTGGAGAGATGGCTCAGTGGTTAAGAGCACTTTTGCTCTTCAAAGGACTTACGTTAATTTCCCAGCACCCATATAACATGACTCACAACTGTCTATAATCCAGTTCTTAGTGGGTAGGACACCATACACACACACGCACGCACGCATGCACGTGCTCACGCACACAAGAAAAGAAAAGAAAAAGGGGGCTGGAGAGATGGCGCAGGGGTTAAGAGCACTGGCTGTTCTTCCAGAGTTCAATTCCCAGCAACCACATGGTGGCTCACAACCATGTACAGTGAGATCTGGTGCCCTCTTCTCGTCTGCAAGCCTACATGTAGGCAGAACACTATACATAATAAATAAATCTTTTAAAAAGAAAAGAAAAAAAAGAGAGGACCTGGGTGTGGCTGTGCACCTCTTCAATCCCAGCATCTGGGATACAGAGGCAGGCAGATCTCTCTGAGTTCCAGACTAACCTGGCCTATATAATGAGCTCCGAGGTAGCCAGCACTACATCCCAGCAAAAATTTAATTACATTATTTATTGTGTGTGAGTTCACATGTGGAAGTTAGAGGATAACCTGCAGGAGTTGGTTCTCCCTCCACCATGTGCGTCCCAGGGATGGAACTCAGGCTGTCAGACTTAGCAGCATGTGCCTTTACCATCTGAGCCATCTCTCCAGCTCTCCCTTTTTCTTCTGAAAACTACCTTTCATGCCTACTTGGGAGTTTGGTTTTGTTTTTCCCCTCCATCATTCCCTCTTACACTTCTGTTTTCCATCAGAAGCAGAGACTTGAGGTAATCATACTATTTTGTTCACTGTCGTTAACAAGACCGTTCTCGTTTTACCTTTTTTGTTCACTTTAGTACCCAGTCATCCTTCATCACTTCTTTAGTGGCTTTAATGTGCTTGATAGATGTCCTTAAATATTCATGTATCTTTGCATAATATATAATGTTTTATGTATGTACTTTAAATGTACATAATTGATATTGTGTTACAGATCTCATTCTGTTTCTTTTTCATGTTTCCATAAATTACTTCTATTACATAGTATTTCCTAAATGACCTTTCACCCTTTGCCACATTGATCCTGGGCCAAGATGGGCCAGTCAAAGTCCTTACCCAGAATTTTTTGAACTGAAAGTGAGAGAAAATCCCTCTTCAGTGTGGAAGCCATAAAATGTAAAACACAGGAACTGTCAGCAGCCATGTATCCTGTCGTGCGGAACCAGCTGGTCTGCTGTGAAAAGGAAGCCGACATGCCAAAGGCAGCAGAGGTGAGAAACTGAGAGTCATGGAAGCTCCCAAGCCCCTGGTTGCAGTTGTTGCTGAAGCTCTATATCCCCTCTGTGGTGTGCCCAGCCCTTCCTCGGAGTCCATGAGCCAGTGAACCTGGAAGCCCTCATCCTCTGCCTGAGCTGCTTCAAACTGAGGCTCTCTCACTTGCAAACTGTGTCAGTCAGGGTCGCTAAGGAACAGAACTGAAAGAATGAAATATGTGTGTACATAAAGGGTATGGATTAGAGTGCCTGATAGGCTGAGGTGGCTAATCCCACAGTGGCTATCTCTTGTCAGAAAAACCAAGTACATGGTAATGTTTAGTCCACACTAAGTTGGAATCCTGAAGAGGCTGGTTCTAATACCAACGAAAGAATGCCTCAGCAGTAGGGTAGATGAACTTGCCAACAAGAGTGAGCACAAGCAGGCAAATAGCAGATTTTTCCCTCTTCTTCCACGTCTTTTTCTGTAGGCTCCCACCAAAGGTGTGACCCAGATTTAATATAGGTTGTCTCACCTCAAATGCTCCAATCAAGAAAACCCTTCCCAGGCATGCCCAGCTGCTAGGGTTTTAGTTGATTCTGGCAAAATCAAGTTAACAAGGGAAATTAGTCATCACAACCAATAGGCCTAAGTATAACTGCTGTTACCTCTTATTTTCAGTTTGTTTCAATTGTGATAAAATATACATAAAATGTATCATTTACCCATTTTGTAAGTGTATACTTTTTGTTGTTTAATGTATCTTGTTACATACCCAAACCCATTTATACCTATTAAACAGCCCTCCACTGTCCTAAACCCAGCCTGTCTACTACCCTTTCTTTGAATTTTCTTACGATAGGTATCCCACATCATTGGAATCATGTAGTATTTGCAAATAGCCTATTTCTCCTAGCATAATGTCCTCAGTGTTCATCTGTGTTACATGTCAGAATTTCCTCCTATTAAATATGAATCTTTCATTTTATGTGCATATTACATATGCATGAATATCATCTGTATGTCAGTGGCCATTGGCTTCTTTTGGTTCTTATGAATAATGTAGCTATGAATATGGGAGTGCAGAAATCTCCTTGGTTGCTGGGCAGTGGTGGCACACACCTTTAATCCCAGCACTTGGGAGGCAGAGACAGGCAGATCTCTGTGAGTTCGAGGCCAGCCTGGTCTACAAGAGCTAGTTCCAGGACAGGCTCCAAAGCTACAGAGAAACCCTGTCTTGAAAAACCAAAAAAGAAAAAAAAAAGAAAAGAAATTTCCTTGGTTGTGGGGTATTTACCAGAGAAGACGATTAGGCATGGGTTTGAGCCAACGGAAAGTCCTTATTAGCTGGTCTGTAACTACAGTGGGTGTTTGGATCCCAGTGTAGCACTGAGCCTTCTTTAGGGTGAGCTTTTAAGCACAAAACCCCTGCCGTGGGTAGACATACTTCAGTTAATAAAAACAGTTAACTGAAGCAGAACTTCAGAAGTAGTACTTTTAGAGACTTTCCCATCACTATGGACTTTGATGGAGAAGGCCTTTGTTTTAGTGTTGGCAGGCAGTGCCATCTACATGCTGTGTTTTACAGCCTAAATGGAGTCAGTTGTGCGAAGGTCTGGGGCCCTGATACACCTTGATAAAACACAGCTTTTGGTTCTTTGGTCTACCTCAAGGGGTGGAATTACTGGTTCAGGTGATAGTGTATGTCCATTGTTTTTAGGAACTGGTGTAGTGTCTCCCATAACACCCTGATTACTGTATTCGGACCAGTATTACTGTGTTCTCCCACTTCCTCTCTGCTCTGCCCTAATGCTGTGGTTAGAGGTGGTGCCCATTGGAGTTTTGATTTGCGTGTTACTGATAATTAGTGATTCTGGGTATTTTAATGTGCTCATTGGCCATTTATATACCTTATCTAGGGAGATTTCAGGTCTTTGGAGGTTTTTATGTTTTGATACAGTACTCATGGTAGCATAGGCTGGCCTGGAACTCACTGGGTATCCCAAAGATGACTTTGAACTTCTTATCCTCCTGCCTTCATCTGGTACTAACTTGTATTATCACCTTGTTTTATGCAGAGCTGGGGATCAAACCCAGGGCTGCCCTCATGCTACTAGGCAAGACCCTATCTGAAGGACATCTTTAGTCCCTTAAAGTTTGTGTTTCCATAAAAGGATTTTTTTTTTTTTTTTTGGTTTTTTAGAGACAGGGTTTCTCTGTAACTTTGGAGCCTGTCCTGGAACTAGCTCTTGTAGACCAGGCTGGTCTCGAACTCACAGAGATCTGTCTGCCTGCCTCTGCCTCCTGAGTGCTGGGATTAAAGGCGTGCGCCACCACCGCCCAGTGGATTTTTTTTTCTATCTCTGCTTTTGCCATTCACTCCTCCTTTGCCCCTCCTGTGTACTGAAATTCCTCTGTATTGGGTTCCCTGGTTACATTTTTGTCCCTTTCCTTTTCACTGTATGTAGTCAGTGATTTTCTAAAAATGGGGGTGTATCCCTGTGACCCTATCCCTTGGAAGAAGGAGCCAAAATGATCATGAATTCAACACCAAAGCCAGCTTAGCCTACATAGTAAGAACCTGTGTCCAAAACCACAAAATTTTATTACATATATATGTATTCTAACATGGCACTTACCTGATCAGGGGCTTAATAGTATTCCACGGCTCTTAAAAAATTGTAAGCTGGGGGCTGGAGAGATGGCTCAGCGGTTAAGAACACTGCTCCTTCTTCCCAAGGTCCTGAGTTCAATTCCCAGCAACCATATGGTGGCTCACAACCATCTGTAATGAGAGATCTGGTGCCCTTTTCTGGCCTGCAGGCATGCATGCAGACAGAACACTGTATAAATAATAAACAAATAAAAAAAATTGAAAGCTGAGTGTAATCCTAGTACTTAAGTAGAGGCAGGGCCAGGCGGTGGTGGTACATGTCTTTAATACCAGCACTCGGGAGGCAAAGGCAAGTGGGTCTCTGTGAGTTCAAGACCAGCCTAGTCAACGAAGCTAGGTCCAGGACAGTCAGGGAAACACAAAGAAACCCTGTCTCGAGGGGAAAAAAAAGAAGTAGAGGCAGGATTGTCAGCAGTCCATGGTCATCCTGGGGCTACTACATACCAAGTTTCAGGCCATTGTAGGCTATCCAAGACTCTCTCTTTAAAGGAAAAACAAACAAATAAAAACAAGAAAAAAAGCAAACAAGAAAGAGTGTCTTAAGTAATGTAGCCTTACTCAACAACAGCAAGTCTGTTTCAAGGGAAGAATTGTCCAGGAATGGATTGACCTGCACTTGCATGAAGGGCTATAATTATCTCATGGGCCCACAATATTTAGTGTTCTTCATTGTTTTTTTCTCTGAGATAGAGTCTCACTGTGTAACTACCACACCGAGAGTAGATTTCATGTTTTATTTTATTCCATGTGTATGAGTATTTTGCCTGCATGTATGACTATACACAAATGTACCTGGTGTCTGAGGAGATCAGAAGAGAGTCTTCTGATTGCAGTTACAGACAGTTGTGAGCCACCCTGTGGGTGCTGGGAACTGAACCCAGGGCCGCTACAAAACCAGGTAGTGTTCTTGACTGCTGGACCATCACATAGCCCTATTCTTTTTCCTGGATGGTTTTGATGGCTTATTTTCTGAATGTGAAGCAGCACCAGGGAATTATTGTATGAACTATGTTATCTTTGCAGTTTTGAGTTTCCCAATGATGTAATGAAAGGTTTCTAAGGTTCTGTGTGGTAAAAAGAGTCTCCACATCTGTGTGAGCTCTCAGGCCTGGAATTGGCCAGAGCCTGGAAGCCATGAGGAAGAACTAGACCTGTAGCTGTCCTTGCTTCTGTGATTTCCCACACAAGCCTTTCTTTAGTCATGCCGAAATAAACTCTTCAGTCCCTGTGGAAGCTGAAACTAGCACAGCCAAAGAGAGATAGATACTGCTTGAAAAACTACCTTAAGCCATATCTGAAGTTAGAGAAAGTAAAACATTAAGGGACACCAGCTGTAAAACTGCTAGGACTTGCAACAGAGGTAGCTCAGTGGCTACATCAGGTGATTCACAGTCACTTGTAACTCCAGTTCCAGAATTTATGTGATGCACATGAGCTCACACAGGCATACCCATGCCCGTAAATAATACATCTTTTTAAAAATAAGTTATCTGGGATTATGGGTAAAGCTCATTGATAGATCCCTGAGTTCTTGGATCCCATCTTCTAGATGGGGGAGTGGGGAAAACTTTTTAAAAGCTAACAAAATAATCTACTAAAGTGTCTCATTACATAATTAACATGCAAAAGTCTTACTCTTCATAATCATAGAAGATTATCAGTAAGTAATCTTAAATTTTTATGGTAGGGGCTGGAGAGTTGGCTTAGGAGTTAAGAAAACTAGCCGCTCTTCCAGATTTGATTCCCAGCATCCATATGGCAGCTCACAACCATCTGTAATCCCAGTTCCAGGGATCTGATTTCTTCTGGCCTCCCTAGGCACCAGGCACACCTGTGGTATGCATACATACACAAAGGTGAAACATTTATCCACATAAATCTAAAAATACTTTTTTTTAGATTTATTTATTTATTATGTATACAGTGTTCTGTCTGTATGCTTGCTGGCCAGAGGAGGGCACCAGATCTCATTACAGATGGCTGTGAGCCACCATGTGGTTACTGGGAATCGAACTCAGGACCTCTGGAAGAGCAGTCAGTGCTCTTAACCTCTGAGCCATCTCTCCAACCCTAAAAATACTTTTTAAAGAATGATATAGCAGACTGGAGAGATGATTCATTGGGTAAAGACTCTTAGAGGTGCCTGACAATCCAAGTATAATCCCCAGGACCCACATGGTAGGAGAAAAGAAGCAACTCCCAAAGTTGTTCTCTGATGCCATGTTATGGGCACCCACCCCAATACACATCGGGAATAAAATTTAATAAACAGCAATATAGCTAGCCAAGCAATGGTCGTATACACCTTTAATCCCAGCACTCAGGAGGCAGAGGCAAGCAGATCTCTGAGTTCAAAGCCAATCTGATCAACAAAGTGAGTTCCAGGATAGCCAGGGCTACATAGATAAACCTTGTCTCTTCCTCCCACCTCCTCCCACCAAAAAAGAAAGAAAGAAAGAAAAAATATATATACATAACAAGGCAGAGTGAATGGACAATCCTTTAGATTCTGTTGTATGAACTGATACAATCAGCTTGGCAACAATGTCAAATGTCACAAAACTGACACATTACTACACTAGAATGATACCAGATGTCTTAGAAATGTACATGCCTTTAGATACAATTTTGGAAACTCTGAGGAAGCTGAGCCAAATGGAGCAAGAAAATGTTTGATTTTAACAGTCAGGTAATATGTTTTCGAAGCATACAAAATTATTTATTAAAATGGCACTAAAGTGCCAGGCAGTGGTACACACCTTTAATCCCAGCACTCAGGAGGCAGAGGCAGGCGGATCTCTGTGAGTTGGAGGCTAGCCTGGTCTACAGAGCGAGTTCCAGGACAGCCAGGGCTGCTAACAGGGAAACACTATTTCAAAAAGAAAAAAAAAGGCACTAAAGCCAGATGTATGATGTAGGCCTAAAGCCAGATGTATGATGTAGGCCTGAAATCTGCCACATGCCGAATTTGAGGCCAGTCTGGGCTACATGAGACCCTGTCACAAACACCAAACTAAAAGTAAGAAAGGATAGGGCTGAGGCAGGCATGGTGGCTCGTACTATAATCCCAGGTATCGGGAGGCCAAAGCAAGAAGACTATTGTAAATTCAAGGACACCCTGGTCTACACAGTGAGTTCCGACTAAGCCTGTGCTATAGAAGCAAGGCCTTTTCCCAAAAAAATAAAAATTAACAATACAGCCAGGCTTGGTGGCACATGCCTGTATTCCTAGCGTTTGAATAATCAGGAATTCAGGTTATCCTTGGCTACATATCAAGCTTGAGCCCATCCTGGGCTATATAAGACAAACATAGCCTGTAAACCAGAAATATTGGAACATGGCTAATTCTGGCAATCAGGAGGTAGAAGCAAGAGGAGTGTGAGTTTGAGGATCATAGCCTGGCAGAGTCACCCCAAAAGTGAAAACAAGATGGCTGATCAGTTAGGAGTGCTCACTGCTATGCCTGAGTTTAGTTCCCAGCAACCGTATTAGGCAGCTCAACACAGGCTCCAGAAATCCACTGGCCTCAGTGGGCACATGCACACATATACATGCTGTGCACACATGTAACATACATTCAAATCGACACATAAAATTTTTACATCTTTTAAAAATAAAAATCAGCTGGGCAGTGGTGGTGCATGCCTTTAATCTTAGCACTTAGGAGGCAGAAGCAGGCAGATCTCAGAGTTCAAGGTCAGCCTGATCTACAAAGCGAGTTCCAGGACAGCCAGGGCTGTCAAAGTCCCTGTCTCAAAAAACCAAGGGGAAAAACAATTTTTTCTCAAAATAACTTTTGTTCATGTATTTATTCAGTCTCAATATGTAATCCTAGCTAATCTGAAGTGTGTACTATGTTGACCAAGCTGGCCTTGGACTTACAGAGATCTACCTGCCTCTACCTCCATTGTGCTGGGATTAAAGGTATGAGCCACCACTCCCAGATATATTTGTGTGAATGTGTGTGTTGGCATGCATGCCACAGCACCTGTGTGGAGGTGGAGTCACTTCTCCCATCATGTGGGTCCTGGGGACCAAACTTAGGTCGTCAGGCTTAGCAATAAGTGCCTTAAGCTGCTGAGCCACCTGAAAAATATAAGCCAGGTACAGTGGCACTCATAAGTAGTCCCAGGAATCAGAAGGCTGTGACAGGAGGATCCCTTGGGTTTTATTCCAGCCTGGACAACATAGTGAAATTTGACTCTCAAAACAAAACAGCAGATGTAGCGGCACAAGCAGGCAGAGGCAGGCAGATCTCTGTTCGTTCAAGGCCTGGCTATACAATGATGAAGGTGCATACCTGTAGCAGCAGCACCAAGAGGTATGAGTGGCAAAGAATACATAATTCAGCTTCAAGGAAGTTCCTTCAGCATCTAGTGGTGCGAACAGTTCTGTATAGCACTACAGCCCCCAGGCTCTGCTCCTGTTTCAGTGTTCTAAACATTGTTTGGACTGTGCTTTGACCCCTTGTCTTGTTCCTGGGTTTCAGAACCATGTGTGCTCAGTACTGCATCTCCTTTGCTGATGTTGAAAAAGCCCATATGAACATTCGAGATTCTGTCCACCTTACGCCAGTACTAACAAGCTCCATTTTGAACCAAATAGCAGGGCGCAGTCTTTTCTTCAAATGTGAACTCTTCCAGAAAACTGGGTCTTTTAAGGTAAAAATCCATTGTTTGTTTTCCAAATCTGTTGTTTTATTCTCCTGTACACTAATGGGGTGTCTGGTAGTAAACAAATGTCTTTTTGCAGTTGGAAATAAAAGGTTGCAGTTTTCAAGTCCTGCTTATAACATTGATATGTCTATTTCACACAACCTAAAATCCCTTACAATTATGGTTCCATGAATATTCTCTCAATAAGTTAAAGGTGTGCACCCTCACCACACCTGGATGTATTTTTGTACAGCTGTACAAGCTTGTGTATTTTAAACAGAAGAATCACTAATAAGGTTGTCCTTGGTTACATAGCAAATTCAGTACCAGCCTGGGCCACATGGGACCCTGTGTTTAGTTTTGTTTTTGGTGGGTTTTTTTTTTTTTGTTTTTGTTTTGTTTTGAGACGAGGTTTCACTCTATATTCCTGAATGTCCCAGAACTTGCTCTGTAGATCAGGCTGGCCTCAGAGATTCTCTCTGCCTCCCAAGTGCTGGGATTAAAGGCTCGTGCCACCACCACCCAGCTAAATATTTTAATTTACAAAGTAAAGCAGTTATGATAAGCTAATTTACTATTGTTAAAAATATTCTTTAAACTTGGTGTGCATGCACCACCACCACACGGCCTGCTCGGTATTTTTGCCGTGCTTCAGTTTATTGCTTGGGAGCAGGAGGCTTCCACCACATAGCCTGGGTGCATAGCAGGCTGTTTGTGTAAATACTCTCTACAGTTTGCACAATGAAACAAGTGAATTCATTTCTCTGAACATGTCCCCATTGTTAAAATGATGTACTGTTTGTAATTCAACATCTCTTCCAGATCCGTGGTGCCCTTAATGCCATCAGAGGCTTAATTCCTGACCCTCTGGAGGGGAAACCCAAAGCTGTTGTTACTCACAGCAGTGGGAACCATGGCCAGGCTCTCACCTACGCTGCCAAACTGGAAGGTACTAAGTTTCTCAGGGTCCAGAGTAGTATCAAAGAGTGGGAAATTACCATAATTTTAGTAAGAGGGATGACAGCCATGAAAAATGTTTCTAAAGGAATCCCTGTTTGCTCATAAGCAAAATGATGCAAGTTTCTCTCCTAGAAGCACCTCACACTGTCTAACCATGTTCTTCCCCTCCCAGGGATTCCTGCTTACATTGTGGTGCCTCAGACGGCTCCCAACTGCAAGAAACTGGCAATACAAGCCTATGGAGCCTCTATAGTATATAGTGAACAGAGTGATGAGGTAAGGAGGGAGTTTTCAGCATCACTTAATAGCTTCACTTGACAGACTATCTGCCTCCCTTACTAAAAGCTTCCTCTTTGCCTTAGCATGGCCAGCCTTTTCCCCATCTATCCATACTCAGCATAATGCAACTAAAGCCAGGCATGGTGGCATATGTCTATTCTAGCACTCAGGAGGAGACAGAATGGCAACTTCCAGACCAGCCTGAGCTACAGAGTAAGTTTTTTTCTCAAAAAGTATTACAGCTGGATATGGTTGCTACTTGCCTGTAATCTCAGCACTTGGGAAGATCAGGAGTTCAAGGTCATCCTTGGACACAAGTTCTAAGACTAGCCTCAGGCAGGTCTACTTGATACCCCATCTCAGGTGGATGGAAGGGAGAGACTATTTTTTAGGCAGGGTCTGTCTAAATAGGGCTATCCTAGAACTCACTATATATAAAGTAGGATGGTTTTGAACTGAGAGATCCACTTGCCTTTGCCTCCAGACTAGTGGAATTAAAGTCATGTGTACCTTGCCCAGTCAGAAATTAAATTTTTCTTTTTATGTGCAGTAGTGTTTGGCCTGCATGTGTGTCTGTGTGAGGGTGTCAGATACGCTGAAGTAGAGCTACAAGCAATTGTGAGCTGCCATGTGGGTCTGGGAACTGAAACTGGTCCTCTGGAAGAGCAGTCAGTCCTCTTAACCAGAGCCATCTCTCCAGTCCCAGAAATTAAATGGTTAAAGATGTTTCACCCATGCTTCAGCAGCCCAGCTTTCCTCCCTGGACGGCAATGATTACTGGCCTGATTCCTCTCTCCCCATTTCGGTCTTCCTCACCTCATCAAATAGCATCACTTATCTTTCTAGTTGTTCAAGGAAAAACAAAAATCTTAGGTAACTTCCAAACACCACATCCAGAACATCTGTCCTCTCAATTAAAATAAATAAAAAAAAAAGGTTGGGGGGGGCTTTGAAGCCAGCTAACAAGCAAAGGCACCTGCTGCCAAACTTATTAACCCAAGTTTAATTCCTGGGATCCCAAACAGCATTAGCAGAGGACTGACTCCCAGTTCTCCTCTGACCTCTACACATATGCAAAATTGAATAATTTGGTAAAAATCTTAAAAGGAAAACCAGAACTTTTACAGCCCAGTTCTTTTTTTTTTGTTTGTTTTTTGAGACAGGGTTTCTTTGTAGCTTTGGGGCCTGTCCTGGAACTAGCTCTTAGAGACCAGGCTGGCCTCTGCCTCCCGAGTGCTGGGATTAAAGGCATGCGCCACCACCGCCTGGCTCAGTCAAGTTCCTTTTAACAGCTCCTACCATTATCACCGTGGTTCCATCCAGCATCCGTTCTCACATAGACTCAGTAGTCTTTCCTTCCACTGGAGCCCCTATGTGTTCAGTAGCAACCAGATGTCCATTTAGACTGTTGGTCACCTCAAATTCTCCTACTTTTTTCTACATCAAAGTTTGAAAGGATTTTTTTGATGATTTTTTATGTGCATTGATTTTTTTTTTTTGTCTGTATGTATGATGGTTAAGGATTCAGCAAACCTGAAGTTAGTTATGAGTTGTCATGTAAGTGCTAGGAATTGAACCCATGTCCTCTAGAGCGACCACTGAGCCATCTCCCCAGCCCAAGCCAAGGGTTTTGTTTTGATCGGGTGCTGGTGCCTTGTAAGCTCTAAGCACTCACTGTCTCAGCCACCAGAATTCTTGGGATGGTCTAACCATGCTGTCTTTCTGCCTCACTCTTACTGTATCCTTTCCCTTAGCAGTTCTCCAGAAAAAGCCAGGCAATTCTACCCTGTACAGTTTACATTCACTAACACCTTCAAACATTTCTAAAGATCCATAGCTTGTTCATGTCACATAATTAAAGCCCCTCAGCCACTGAATGAAAAATCTCACAAGCACTCAGACATACCATGTTTATTTATGAAAGAAATGTGAAAAATTCATTGTCTTTGAAGTGTTAAGTGACTGAATTGTACTTTTGGGGGACTCACTGTAAGTCAAGTAAGCTACATTAATGCTTACCTTTTAGTCCAGAGAAAAGGTCACTCAAAGAATTATGCAAGAAACAGAAGGCATCTTGGTCCATCCCAACCAGGAGCCTGCAGTGATAGCTGGACAAGGAACAATTGCCCTGGAAGTCCTGAACCAGGTAAAATGCCATCATCCCATTTGGCCAATAGAAAAGTGGTTTTACATATATAAAACTTTATTAATTGGCTTATATTTTTACTAAAGGTTCCTTTGGTGGATGCACTGGTGGTGCCAGTAGGGGGAGGAGGAATGGTTGCTGGAATAGCCATTACAATTAAGGTGAGAAAACTGTTAAAAGGACTTCCTGGATTAGGACCTGTCTCACACTGCATTGTGGACAGTTTCTCACTATGTCCCCAAATTACTATTCTTTCTGGCCTCCTTTGCCTCACTGTCCTTTTCATATATGATAGCACAGCATAAAAGCAGTTGAGGATGAGTGGTATCCAAGTCCACCTCACTGAACTATCACCCTCCCCAAATTACTAGAACCAGTTGTAATTTAGTCAATTAAGTCAGTTATCAGATACAACTTTTATCAAATTTCTTCAAGGTCATATTTCCATTTCGGTATCAAAAGACCCTCCTGTTAACACGAAAAATGTGTCAACTAGTATGCCTTCTTCAGATATGCAGGCAAAGCTGCCAGCATAGACTCTGTTCCTCTGCCCAGGCCCTGAAACCTACTGTGAAGATCTACGCTGCCGAACCCTTGAATGCAGATGACTGCTACCAGTCCAAACTGAAAGGAGAACTGACTCCCAATCTTCACCCTCCAGAAACCATAGCAGATGGTGTCAAATCAAGCATTGGCTTAAATACTTGGCCTATTATAAGGGATCTTGTGGATGATGTCTTCACTGTCACAGAGGACGAAATCAAGGTAAGACTGGGATGAGAAAACAGCAAGTCTAACTTCCTGGGCAAAAGAAATTTATGAACAGAGGATTAACTTAACACATGGAAACCCTGACAGTAGCAGAGCTAGGCTGAGTTGTATATGCACTTTATTAGCAAGCACAGTCAACGAAATAGACCCAAACATCTACTTCATTTGGTGTTCAGAACTTACTGTTTGCTTCATTAATCCTTACTCCTTTCTGTGCCAACAGCATGCAACCCAACTGGTGTGGGAGCGAATGAAACTGCTCATTGAGCCTACTGCTGGTGTTGGATTGGCTGCAGTGCTGTCTCAGCATTTCCAAACAGTCTCTCCAGAAGTGAAGAACATCTGTATTGTACTCAGTGGTGGGAATGTAGACTTAACCTCTCTAAACTGGGTGAAGCAGGCTGAAAGTCCTTACCAGACTATTTCTGTTTAAATTCATGAATTGTCTTTAGATGAAAATTGTTTTCAAATCCTAATTGGAGAATATTTTAGTAAGACCAAGTAATAGTGTAAACAGCTGAAATAGAAAGCAGACTGCCTTGTAACAACTCAGACTTCCACCCACACTAAGTTCTGGCTGCAGTAGACAGAATCCACTGAATCCATTATTCCATGTCCACTTCAGATGCTGCTGAGGAGATCTCACTTTTCACCCACGGTACTGGTTCTGGTACATAGGGATCATAAGTCCATTTGGGGAAAACTCGCTTATAGAGATTCATTAATACTGTATCCTGAGATTTTAGCTTCCCATCAAAACTGCACTTCATATGGCCATGGGTACCTAGAAGGAAAACAGCAAATTGGTTAAAGTAAAGTAGGCACTAAAGCAGTGAACTTTACAGCCCAATAGTCCCTTGGTAACACTGGGGAATCCCAGACTCTTACCTAGAGGCTCCTTGATGTGTCCCCTGCGGCCCCACTTGGTTCTCAGTTCCACAGGCTTAAACCACATCACATCCTCTTAGAATGGAACACACAGACCAAAATCAAACAGCGTCAAGCCTGTCTTCCCACCAAAGGGAATCAGATCCCACTCCTTCATCCATGCCTACCTCTGTTGAAGAACATGTAACGCACCACTGCCATCTTAGTACAAATTTTGAAAGGATGACCACTCAGAACAACTCTCTTGATGACCATCCTGTCTGGATCCACTGATAACAGATGGCCTGTAGCAACAAGGCTGTGCGCTCCTATGAAAGGAGAGCAGCTGTTAATCTACAGGCTAAGCCCTTCAGCTAGTGCTCTCATCTATTTTAAAGACCCATGCGAGACTTTCTAGGAGAAGTGTACTGTTACCTTTCTGAGGCCACAAAAGACCAATAAAAAAATATTTCTATTGAGCCAGTCCCCCCAACCCACCTTAAAAATAGTACTCCAAGCAGTCTCTACTGAAGTGTGCCAACAGGAAAGAACTAGCTCATCACCTGGGCTTACTTACACCCTCAATGAGGTTGAAATTGGTATTTTGGAAAAACCACCAGCATACCTTAATATAGTTAGACCCCAGGCCTAATTACAGAAAAGCTATGGTCCTAGTAGGTTCATTATTTACCATTTAGAATTCAACATACCATTGCTTCTCTGCTTGAAAAGTAGCACAGATGCAGGAGGAAAAGTGATTGGCGCAAACACTGTCACCACTAAGGCCGCATCAGCAGTCAGGAATCTCTGAAATTTATGTTTATCAGCTTCCATAGTAAGGGTCCAAAATAAATAGAAAGAGAAGTGAAAAGCCTTGAGAAACCATAAGCAATCCAAAGGCTGTCAAAAGCTCTGCTGCTGCCACACATAGACCCACCTTTTAAAATTATGGTAATGCTATAGATCTACATCATATTCTCAGCCTAACTGTAACTCTTAACCAAAAGCACTGGGGTTTATGATTATGTTTTCATTTAATTATGAGTCTGGGTATGGGTATATGTATCCATCTAAGCTGATCAGTGTGGTAGGTACTGGGAACTGAACCAGGTCACCTGTAATCTCCAGTCTGCTTTGTTTTTAGACACGTCTCATGTTTTGCATGCTGGCCTTGAACTTACTGTGTACCTTCCTCCATATTTTTCAAGGGCTAGGATTACCAGCTTCATCTTGTGCTTCTCTATACTACTCTCATTTTTTCCCCTGCATCAATACAACTAAAACATAAAACCTAGTCCCATCAATAATTTTTCAACTGGAGATAGAATTAGAGCTTTTATAAAGGCTGACTGTGCAGCAACTCAGTCTCCAGCAGAAACATCTTCTACCCAGAAAGCCTCTTTTGTGTTGGATTCCGAACAGTAAGCTAAAAGAAAAGCTCTGTTCATCTGCAAGGCATTTATTACTTTCTTAAAATAATAAAAGCTTTTTAATACATTTTGTTTATTTTGGGGGTGTAGAGGCACATGTACTTTCTCCCTTCCATCATGCAGGGACAGGGCACTCAATGAACGGAGAGTCTCAGGTTCAGCAACAAGCACAAGTGCTGAGCACCTGGCCAGCTCCAAATTACTTTCTACTCCAGTTACTCTATGTCCTTTTATAACACCATGCCAGCTGGGCATGGGGATGTACCCCTCCCTATATTCCCACCATTCTTGAAGGTCAAGGAAGGCAAGGTTGAGCTACATATTAAGACTTTGTCTCTCAAATGTCAATAAATAATAATAATACAAGACAATCATACACAATACAGTTAAGTACTTAATAACAAGCAGGCAAAAAATATAAAATTAATACTGGAAGAGATGGGAGAACCTCTTTACTCTGTCTCAAAAGACAAAAATAAAATTACAAGACATGTCATGTTTAGTAAAACTTTGTTTATAAAATGATGTGATAGATGACAAAATTTGCCCAGAGCATCAGTAATGTTGTCACCATCTCTGTCTCCTGTCATTGAAAGGCAAGTAAGCTATGGAACTGTTCAGAAGCCCCACATGAGCAAGCCAGCAACACATATTTCTACTCCTAAAGCTACCAACTCTGGTTTAAAACCTACTCTGAAACAATATTCATAGTAGAAGCCTCAGCACAACACAGTTCACATCACTGGGATGCTTCAGACAGGTTCAGACATTTTGAATAAAAACATCATTGGCTCCTAAGTCAAGAGTACTGAAAATCTCTCTCACCCCAGAGACTTAAGAATTTCAAGCTGTATTCTGCTTTCAACCATGAAAGCAATAGGTGACCAGGCCCAGCAGCTTCCACACTAACCTGCTGTGTGCTGAGATAATAAAGGTGAGGCTCGGAAGCGCCTGAATCCACAATGGAAGATCAGTTCTTCTTTGGCCTTCACAGGTTCCGTGTTCCCAGGGTTCCGACTCACCACCATGTTCAATACTGACATCTGAGGACCAAATAAGAAAAAGCTTCATAGTCTAGGCATACAACAGCCTAACCTGAAAGGTAAACCAAACACCAGTTTTACTCTAAGAACTGGCCATGCTAGTTAGTGACATCATGCAGATGTCATTATAGTCCTTTTTACCCATCAACTGAAATTCCAGGTGCATATAGGCCTTATCAGTGCTTCCATACACGTGTAAGCTAGTTTCCTGTTCCACATCTGACATTACAAGAGTTCAGCCGTAGTGAATGACCTTCATATTACCTGATCACCATATATCCTCCCAACCCATCACCCAAGCCTCTTCAATCTTATACCAGCTGTCCCGCTCCCAGTGTGCATGACTACTGGCCACCTAGGGAGAACAGATCCCTACGCTGGCATAAACGTTTACTTTTCAGACTGCTACCCCATTCTGATCTGAAAAAACATTCTTAGCGAAGTCTCAGAACCATACAGACCACATCACTAAGATGCTTCAGACAGGTTCAGACATCTTGGGCATAACCATCATTGACTTCTCTATTCTGATTCCTCAATCATCCCAATGTGCAAAAAAATGGAGAAATATTTGTAATTCTCCATTTCCCACAAAACACTGATTTACCTTCTGTTCATAAGGTAGTAAAGAAAATGCAATCAAGGGTGCTCCTTGCCTGAAATGCTCAACCACTGAGACAGGGACATGAGAGACATGAATTGTGACATACCAGCCGGCCTGCCAGAAAGAAGCACAAGACAGGCACAGGGTTACTCTTATATCCCAGTAGTGAGGAAACCTTTCTTCAGGTCTGTGCCAAGCCTCATCATTCATGGAAGTGCCAACACCCAGACTCAACCTTCTCAGTTAATCATTCCTGGTCCTCCTTTGTTCCCAAACAAAAACAAATGGCAAGGTGGACAAGAAGGCAAGATACCTCAGCTCCTTCAACATCTTTTTCCTCAATCTCTTTGAAGATTCTTCTTCTAGTATTAATAAAATTCTGAAACTGAAAAATCCGAGCATAATCTTGAGGAAGGTTTTCCTTAGGGTCCCAAGGAGATGTCCTGAAACTCTTGAGGCCTCTATATTTCTGAAATCTAGAACACAGGTTTTAAAGTAAGAGGTTTTTAGATGGTGCTACTTAAAACTCACCTCTCTTCTAAAATGGTCAAGGCTCTAGCTTTTTCAAAGTACTCTGACCTAGGGAAGTGGTATAATGCTTACCTAGTATACACGCCCTGGGTTCAATCCCCAGCACAGCACAACAAACCACAAAAGGCTTTAGGTCTGGCTCTTGTATTCTGGGGCAGGATCATGTGTTCCATGTCTGCCTGAGCTACAAAGTGAAACGGTCTCAAGAAACTAAAAATTACTCACTAGGTATCAAAATATCCTAATGAGCTAAAACTGGGCATGAAAATACACACTTATAATCCCAACATGTAGGAGGTGGAGGCAGGAAGACCCAGAATAGCCTGGTCTATCTTTCAAGCAAACAACTACCAACTAATAGCTTTATCAGAAACCATGTCCTAAAACAGCTTCTAACAATTATTTCAGAAGGAACCTAGGCTTTCCACAGGGGACAAAGTATTTACAGTGCCTGCCTGGTATCTGTCTAGGAATGTGGATCTTCAACCTGCCTTATCACTTACCCAACTGGCTTTTTAGTCAGGCTTACTTCCAGAAAAAAAAAAAAGGGGAAAAAAAAAATCACCTATATTTTTTGGTTTTGCTTTTTTTTAAGGGTGGGGTGGGGTGGGGTGGGGTAGGGGTAGGGTTACATTGTATAACAGCAAGAGCTGTCCTGAAACTAGCTCTGTAGACCAGGTTGGCCTTGAACTCAGAGAGCCACGTGCCTCTGCTGTCTCTGTCTCCAGAGTACTGGGATTAAAAGTGTGTGCCACCACTGCCCAACTCCAGAAAAATCACCTAATTTTCTTGCTTTTACTTTTATAAGCATTCATTCAAAACATACACTCTAACTTCTCCAAATATAACTTCACAGCATTTACTCCTGCAAGGAATATTTACTGATTAACTTAGGTATATCTGTTTTACTAGGGTCTTCTGAAGAAATTTACAACTTACCTGTTTTTTGCTGCTTCTTACATAGCAATATTAGCCCCTCAAGGACAAAGACAATGTGTTTTTTTATTTGGTTCCTGTTCACATAGTTCTAAACCATAAAAAAAGTTTTAAATAAAACTTGTCTGAAATGATTTGTTGACTAACCGAATTCTAGCAGCCACATCACGGGGGGTATCCATTTCATCTGGAAACATCTCTTCCATTCTCTCTTGTTTGTATTTCTCCAACATTCTCTCCTCGGCCTCCTCATCTACTTTCTCGTCATACAGATCATCACGCACAGACTCCCCTAGAGTCATGGTTTCACATTCCTCTTCCTCCTCGCCACTCTCATCCTGTAAAGTGATTTGGGGGATCACAAATATGCATTATGGAACACACTTGTAGTCTTAGCATTTAGGAAACTGAGGCAGGAGATTCACTAAGTTTGATGGTACCTTCGGTGACAGAGTAAGACTGTCTTCGAAAAACAAAACAAAACAAAAAACTAATAAACCCAAAAAGGGCAGACAATGTAGCTCAGTTGGTAGAGTGCTTTCCCAGCACACATACAGCTCTTGGTTGGATCCCAGCACAGCCTGAAGCTGGACAGATTTCACGTGCCTGTAATATCAAGACCCGGATTCAGAGATATCCTCAGCTAGAGTTCTAGAGAAGCCTGAGATTCATTAAGACTATATCCCCCAGAAAACCAAAAATCATAGCACCAGCAAGGTAACTCAGTAAGTCGAAGCACTTGTTTCCAAATGACCTCATTTCTAGATCTGAGTTCTATACAGGGAACCCAAATGGTGGGAAGGGAGAAAGAAATGACTCCAGTAAGGTGTTCCTGATCCCTCCTCCCCCCATAAACAAAAGCACTTGGGTGCAGTCATAATACAGCACTCAGGGGGCAGAGAAAGGTAGATCTCTGTGAGTTCAATGTCAGCCTGCTCTACATAGTTTCTAGAACAGAGCAAAATAGTGAAACTGTATCAAAAAACACCCCCCAAAAGACATACACCCTAAAAACAATGTGTGTATGTCTGTGTGTGTGTTCTTGGGGGTGTGGCTCATCTGGTAAAGTGCTTGCCTGGCATTTGTGAAACCCTGGGAATTGATTCCTAGCACATCAAAAACTAAGACACAGGATGCCATAGTATCTCTATAATCCAGGCACTGGGGAAGTAGAGGCAGGAGATTAAGGAGTTCAAAATCATTCTCTGCTACACGTTGAGTTCAGGACTAATACAGGAGACCTTGTCTGGAGAAAAAAAAAGGGATACAATAATAAAATGGTGTGAAGTCTTAAACAAAAACAAAATAGCAAGCAGGCATGGTTTCACATGCTTATGATCCTAGCTCTGGGAAGATAAAGGTAGGACTGCTTGTGTTCAAGGTCAATTATGGGCTAAGATCACCTAAAAAGTTTTTGCAGATATTTCAGCAGAAACATATCCATCTCTACCCCAAAAGCAATTAAACAAATATTAATTTTCCTAGACACCTGTCTGCAACTAATATAAATAAAAAATGTGCATTAGTATAATATATAAATGAGTATACAGGCAAGTATGTAGAGATCTAAGGACAACTTTGTCTGTCCTCACCGTCTACCTTTTGTTGTTTGTTACCTTGGCCTTGGTGTTCCTGAGAGTCTATCTCTACACCCAATCTAGCCATAGGACTAGTTCACAGACTTGCACTACCACACCTGGCTTCACATGTGTTCAGGGAATTTAAACGGAAGTCCTAACACCTATGTGGCAAGCACTTTACCCAATGGGTCATTTCCCCAGCCTCAAAATAAGAGAGTCATAAAAAAAAAATCCTTTCTATAAGTACAGCCATATTTTTGGAGTTGTATAAATAGGTGGCCCGATGGCCCATTTTCGTACCTCAGACTCCTCTTCCATAAAACCTTCATATTGTAGATCATCATATTCATCACTTTCCCCACCACTTTCACCACCTTCATCCAAAATCCATTCAGCCTGGTAATTGGACGTTCCTCTAGGGACCTTCTTTACCACCCTGGAACGTTGCTTCAATAAGTCTGTAAAACCCAAACAACTAATTTATATTATTTATATATTAATGAAACTCCCTTTCTGTATTCTCACCTATGCAGACACTATTACCAATATGAGAAAATAGCAGCTACATGAAAACAGACTACCTCCAAATTTAATTCAGTTAGCAACAAATACACAGCTAAATAAACCCTGTAGTGGATTTAATATCACTTAATATTTAAAAAGACAAGCCTAGAGTGATTCTGAGAGAGGAAGCAGAGCTGAGTCCAGTGTTTGCTTGGTATAGTCATATAGTATTTGAACTTCAATCACTTCCTTATCCAGCCCTATAAGCAAGCAGTGACCAAGAGTAAACATGTTTGCTACCACTGACCGTTTGCCTCCTCCAACTCCTCCTCTGTGGGCCAGGTTTGCTCCCCTTCCATCGGATCTGGAGTAACCTCTGTCTGTAAAGTCTCCTGTTTATCAGGATCTGCCTTCATCAGAACTTTAAGGTCTTCTTCCATGTCGACTGCAGTATCTGTAGCACAAATCTAAAAACCAAAAGCAGGGAACAGCCTGTCAGACATTAACCAAATCCGAAAGATCCACAAATTAAATAAAAAAATCAAAACATACCAAATTTCCAAATGGTGATCTCCTAGTATTTCAACACTGATCCCCCACTTAACTCTTCAGATTGTTTCTAAAAAAAATTCTGACACTCTATGGTGGTACACACCTTTTATCTCAGTTGGCAAAGGCAGGCAAATCTCTGCAAAGTTTGAGGCCAGCCTGTTCTATACAGTAATTATGTTCCAGGCCAGCCACTGCTAGTGAGGGTCAGCCTTTAAAAAAAGTACAAAGAAATCCTCTACTCTGTCACTATACCTAGGTTCATAGTCCCCAAGATATTCCTTAATCTCTGTGGAACTCATAAGTCATTCATTCTTCCAAATACTTGGTTGACTCTGATCTCTCCTGTGTAACTTGTTAATGTACTCTCAATTTCCACAGCAGGTCTGCATCTTAACTATATGCTACTGTGATTTTTAAATTCACAAGTGTTAGTTTTTTCTCTAATTCAAATAAATTCTGAGAAGAGGCCACGTCTGCCACGAAGGCAGTCAACTGTGCAGAATACCTAGGAAGCACTGGATAAATACAATTGATTAACATATGTCTAATTGTCTACTGCCTTACATTTCAAACTAGCAGACTCCTCACTTGCCTAAGTGTGCAAACTAGCCTCTCTGAAAATTAAATTTTCCATCCTATGCCAACTTACATACAAATATACATTCTTTAAAAAAAAAAAAACAAACAAACAGAAGCCAGGCAATGGTGACACATATCTTTAATCCCAGCACTTGGAAGGCAGAGACAGGTGGACCTCTATAAGTTCAAGGCCAGTCTGGTCTACAAACCAATTTCCAGGGCAGACAGAGAAACCCTGACTTGAAAAACAAAAACAAAACAGCCCAGACTGCCAAACCTCAAACCCAATGACCTGAGTCTAATCCTCTGGGCCCACAAGGTAAGGAGAACCAAACCCTGGCAAGTTGTCTCCTGCCCTCCACACGAGTAATATGCCCTCTCTCCAGCCTACAAAAATAATTCTTAAAAAAAAAAAAAAAAAAAAAGGTAAAACTTGCCGGGTGGTGGCAACACACGCCTTTAATCCCTGAACTCAGGAGGCAGAGGCAGGCGGATCTCTGTGAGTTCGAGACCAGCCTGGTCTACAAGAGCTAGTTCCAGGACAGGCTCCAAAGCTACAGAGAAACCCTGTCTCAAAAAACCAAAAGCCAACAATCTTGGGCAAGGAATGTTGCCAAGTAGAAAAGTGCCTGCCAAGGCTTAGATTTGATTCCCCAAAGTAAAAGCCCTTATCAATCTTACCTCCATTGCCACGCTTGGTTTCTTCTGGGATTTAATCACTCTAGGATTTAAAGGAAAAGGATCCACAGGCCCATCTATCTGATTCATTTGGAAATCACCATGTCCCACAATATGCAGCAAACTATTTACATTCAGAGTCCTCCCACGAACATAGCCTGAGATTTTCAAGGTGCCCATTAAGTTACTCTCCTCACTAGGCACGAAGTCAGCAACATGGGCAAACAAGTAAGCTCGCCGATCTCGAAAAGCAAGATGCCGCTGCTTTTGGTTAGCCAACTGTCTAAGCAGCAGTCCTGCCTCCTGTTGGGTGTCCAGCAACAGGAGCTTGTCATCAGGAAAGCGTTTCTCCACTGTTCTACTTAGCTTTTTTCTTGCATCTACTTGTTTCTTTGGTGGGAGGCCAGAAAGCCCCTGGATAGCTAGTGCTGGAAGGAGAGGAAGAAAGAGTTTAGTGACTTACTGTTTCACCATGGGAAAATTCATTTCCAGATCACAACAACATCCCAACCCACGACCACTGGGAGCTCAACACCTAGCTAACACTAATGAAATGTCACAATTAAGTCCATCTTTCTGTTCTTTCCCCAGGCAGCACAGGAATAAAAATTCTCTCTAAGCCAGGCAGTGTTGGTGCAAGCCTCTAATAGAATTACTAGAGAGGCAGAGGCAGGTAGATCTGAGTTAAGCCAGCCTGGTCTACAAAGAGAGTTCCAGGACTGACAGGGCTGTTGTTACACAGAGAGAAAAAAAAATTCTTTAAAGTAATTGAAAAAATAATGTTTAATTATTTAATTAATGCCAAACACTGTGCACAGAAGATCAGAGTTGCACCAAAAACAAACAAAAAAAGGTAATTAACTTTCATTGCTGGTCTCCCAATACTCCAACACACTTACTATAGGTGGGAAGGCCCTGAGCAAAGAGGCAAGACAGACAGTAATCCCCAGTGCTGTCCCAGCCTTCTAGGGGATCCAGGAGGAACAGGATGGTATCAGCAACTTTAGCCATGTCTAATACAGTATGCAGATCCCCTGAAAACAGCAGATATGGTAAGAAGAGGTAGTTAGCACATCATACTTAAGAAATAGAACTACTTAAACATAATGACAGAAAAATATTGGATACGCTAACCTGGTATTGCATATGTGAAAAACCACCTATGTTTCAAAACAGGGCTTAGAAGCATAAAGCTACGGGTGCTTCCCCACTCATTCAGGTACACTGTTCCCAAGTCTTCATTCTGAAGCAGTCTAAATGCCTCTGGAAGAGAAATTTTGCTGTGCAGAGGCACCAGGAGCACCTGATGAGGAGGTCCATCCTTGCTGCCCAGCTGCCTCTTCTCTGCCAGAACCTAGCAATACAAAGGTTCAGAGACTTTACCAATCATATGACATCTTCAAAAACAAACATGCTGCCACATCAAAGCAGAACTCCCCGACCTCTTTTCTGGTTTGTAAAAGTAGCAAGGGAACTTTAACGTAAAACATTAGAAAAGATCAGAATAGCCGGGTGTGATGGCCCAGGCCTTCTAACTGAGCACTCAGGAGACAAGGGCAGGGGGATCTCTGTGAGTTGGGGGCAGTCGACATACTTAGTTCTAAGACCATCTGTTAAAGAAGAAAACATAGCCCGGCAATGGTGGCGCACGCCTTTAATCCCAGCACTCGGGAGGCAGAGGCAAGTGGATCTTTGGGGAAAAACAAAACAAAAAAAAACCTAACAATCAGACTACCCTGCAAAAAACAAAACAAAAAAAAAACATAAACAAAAAAAAACCCAGCCAAATAAATGAAAATACCCCCCCCTTTTTTTTTTCTGGACAGGGTTTCTCTGTTGCTTTGGAGCCTGTCCTGGAACTAGCTCTTGTAGACCAGGCTGGCCTCGAACTCACGGAGATCCGCCTGCTTCTACCTCCCAAATGCTGGGATTAAAGGTGTGCGCCAACTACTCAAGCAATCTCTTGCTAAAAGCCACGTGTATATTTTGTCAAGGAGTTTGGCAGGGCCTCGGACTGAAAAGAACATCGCCCGAACGTACCCTGCGTTTATTCTCCACTTTCAGCTCAGTTCCGGTCACATTTTCTAGTTTGAGGTATTACCCATCTAAAACCATTCAGAAGCCGCACCGTTTCCCAAACCCCACTCCTCTCACCGCCTCCCTTTTCTGCTTTCGGAGCTGGCTGGCACGATGCCTCTGGTCTATTCGGCTGGGCTGCTTCTTCAGCTTCTTGCCCAAGATTTTCGGTCCTACACGGCCTGGAAGGCAGATCAGAAGTGATTAACGAACAGGAACCTTCTGCGCTCCTTAAAAAGAGCCTTTGGCAAGGGTCCCAAGTCTAGTCTCGGTGTCAGCACGGCTATCGGCTAAGCAGCCCTTCTTCCTCCTCTGTCCACTCACCTTTACTGTCCCGTTGTGCGGACGCACCGCCGTGGTGCCGCCAGCCTTTATGAGGTTTATTCTGGTGCTTCAGCGGGCCCGAGCGGTGAGCCGCCATTCTACGGCCCACGTGCACCGAGTAAGCACTACTTCCGGCAGGACTCGCGCGTTTCCGGTCTCGGGGGCCGACTTCAGTCTTGGACCGACTCCCGCGCCATCTCGCGAGGTTTTTTCCGCTAGCCTGTGAGCGCTGGGTGCCTGATTTCCCGAAAAATACGTCGTGGCAACTTTTCCCACGCTGCTGTCCGCTGATGAGCTGAAAGACGCTCTTAATACAGGGGGCCTGTATTGCGACCATCTTTCAATTTTTTCACGCTAAAGTTGCATCACATGGAAGAAAGAAATAAAGGCGTCCTGTCACGTATATTTTGCACACCGATCTCTTTGGTCCCACTGATTTTTACAAAGGGATAAAGTGTCACTGAGTAGCCTTTTCTTTCCTCTATTACTATAATTTCCCAAGCGAATCACTTAGAAGGGTTTCGTCTCACCCTCGCCGGCTCCATTCCAGTTTGTCTCTTACTCCAACTCCTGCCCCCCTCTTTCCACAAATCTGTAAGATGAGCCAAACGGGACGTGAAGACCCTGAGGAGGGTGAGGGCTTCCTCTTGTGCTCGGGATCTTAGTAGCTCGCCGCTGGGTTTTTGCTTTTCTCCCACAAGCTTTGCAACTAAGAGCGACTGACAGAGCATGGAATTCGGAGGGGTGGTGGGACCAGATTCGAACCCCAGAGACTCGGGGCCGGGAACTCCGGCCTCCTAGGTCCTCTCCGAGTGGCCAGAAGTCGGGAGCGTTCGCTGAGGTTGAGGCCAGCCCAGGCACAAGCACCTTTCCAGAAGTCCTCCCGCTCCGCAGCGTCTGGAGAGGAGCCGGCTCCCAGCGCTCACAATGCGGGTTCGCGCCCTCGGGGCGGCAGCCTGCCCGTCGCCATGACAACCGTCCCAGCGGCGCGCGCCCGGGCCCGACGCCCCCAGGCGTCCGCACCCGCCCTGACCCCCCCCAAGTCGCGGCGCGCACACACCCCCTCCCTGCCGGCTGTGGGAAGGGGCCGGGCCTGCTGCCTGACGTCTGCGGGGCTCGGAAGATGGCTGCGGAGCTGAGCACCGGGCAGTGGCTGCGGCGGCGGCAGGCGGGGAGCGCGGCTGGCGGGGGCTCCGCCTCACGCGTGGGGCGCTGAGCTGGGAGGCGCGGAGGCGGCGAGGGCACGCGGGGGATCGGGGGGCTGCTGGGCGCCGCCTGCCCGCCACCTGCCGCACCATGGGCAGCGCCGAGGACGCAGTCAAAGAAAAGCTGCTATGGAACGTGAAAAAGGAGGTACGGTCGGGGGCCAGGACTCGGGAGCTCGCACCCCTCTCGCGCTGCCTCAGGAGCGGAGGGGTCACGGCTCCCACGCGCGCGGCCGCCTGCGCACCGGGCGGGGGCGGGGTCCTGTGCGGACTGTGCCTCCCGCCCCTCTCCGCGCCCGGGGCAGCGCCCTGGTCCAGGGTCAAGCAGGCGCCCTGGGGCTTGTTTGCTTCGGCGGTCCTCCGGCGCCCGCCCTGTGACGGCAGCAGCGGGGGGGGGGGGGCCAGCGGTTGGGGGGAGGGGTGGCAGCGATTGCGGGAGAACCCGAGTTGCCCATTCATTGCCGGGACTCCTCAGGGAGGGGGCGGGGTCCCTGAGGCCCTCCGGCGGCTACGAATCCGAGATCTAGGGGGCTTCGCTCCCTGGTAGCCTACACGGCCCTCGTGTATTCCTCTTGCAAGCGAGTCGTGGCTGGCTGAGGGTTCGCCGCACACCTCACTGCTTCTCCCTCCACGCCCACCTCCTTACCCAGGAACCCGGGTATTTTTAAGAATGGTTTTTAGTCTCGGGTTGTTTTTTTCTCTTTTGAGGGAAATCCTTCAGAAACAAGAATCTCTCTACTAATCCCCTTTACCTTGACCCTGCTTAAAGCTCATTTCAATTTCGGGGGTGGGGGAGGAGGGTTGCCCATATATGAATGACTCACCAGCTTGTGAGAGAGCCTGCAGTGTAGATGAAGTGAATGAGGCCTCCTTCCCCAGCCTGCCTCTGGAGCTAGGTCTGCCAGGTGTGAGCTTCACAGCTTCACGAGGGGAAGAAACCTATTTGCTTGTTCACTATTTTGTATCCAGGGCCTGGCACACTTGTGGGCACTCTATTTTGGTAAATATATCTGCTGATCTTGGAAATTGAGATCTGGTGGAAGTCTTCAATAGTTCAGTCTTAGTTTTTTGTGAACTTGGGTAAAGTTATTTAAACTCTTTCAAGTCCTGGTTTCCTCATCGCTTTTTAAAATAGGATAACACTGTTTATCGCGAATATATGACTGCACCATACTGTTTCATTCGCCCTTAGCGTTTCAGGATTTGACAAGATTTTGGGTTCTCTTTCTGCATTAACCATTATCTTGTGCGAGCAACTTCATTGTGTTTTTGCTGTGAAGTGGCCAAGTGAGGGTTTCTTAGGCCAGGGCTTTTTCAAAATAGTCTTGGGCCTTGTCCCCAAAGAGAAATTTCAGTGGTTGTCCCCAGGAAGACGGAAGTCTAAAGACAGAGCTAGGAGAAGGCAGGTGTACCGAACTGTGGCATGTTGCTAGGATTATTTGAGACCCAGATTTGAGAACTGGTTAGGTATGTTGGAAAATGCTTTTGAAAACATGATTTTCTTCCCAGTGTTTCAAGAATGATTGCTTTGAAAACAATGTGTGCTGCAAGAATGTATCTTCCTGGCAAAGTCTGTCCCGCTCAGAACTCTATGAATCTCCCCCCTTAGTGCTTGGTTTACAGAAAACCATACTCTTTTCTTCTCCTACAAGAAGAGACAGCTAAGAACTGTAGGCAAGCTGATTCTCACAGAGGACCTCTGGACCAATCCTAAAAGCATCAGTTGGCCCTCCTAACCCAATATATGTCCTCCAGTTGCTTCAGATACCTGTAGCTCTTTAGTTGTTGAGTTCCTGCAAAGACCACCCGGTGAAGTAATCGAGGAGGCTTGTAACAGCTTGGAATGCAAGAATCATCCAATCTGATCCTCATTTACCTAATCACTAAACATGAGCAGTTCCAGCAGGAAGGAACCTCCAGGTCCTTCTTCCTCCTTAGGCCTTAGGTGTTCTGCCACCCTCCATATAATATCGTGCATGTTAAGAGAGGACCTTGGCCTGGCATGGTGGTGTATACCTTTAATCCCAGCACTCACGGCAGATGGAATACTATGATACCCAGGCCCAGTGAGGGCTACACAGTGAGATCCTCTCTCAAAATAAATAATAAGTAAATAAATGAAATAAACAGAACCCTTTGGGAGCTAGGGCACCATCAGGATGCTGCATCCTGTCCAAAGAATGACAGGCAGGGACTAATGCTGAACATGGGAGCATATATGCCTATGACTCCAGCACTCATGGAGCCGCAGCAGAAGAACTGCAGGAAGTTTGAGTCAAGGCTAGGCTATATAGTGAGTTTGAGACCATTCTGAACTACATAATGAGACCTTGTCTCAGAAAAATAGAGTTGGAGAGCTTGCTCTGTGGTTAAGAGCACAGTCTGTTCTTCCAAGTTTGAGTCCCAGAAGTAGCATGGCAGCTAACAACTGTTAGCTCCAGTTCCAGAAGAACTGATGTCCTTTTCTAGCCCCTGCAGGTACCACATAAGCATGGTGCACAGACATACATGCAGGCAAAATACACACATAAAGATAAATAAGTCCTTAAAAAGATAAGGACTGTCTCTGCCATGACTTACTTTTCCTGTGTGTTTATATTTTTTGTATCTTCTTTATACTGTGGTTGAGGGAGCCCATCTCTGATTCCCAGTGGTGGCTCTTTGTCTCCTGGCAGATTCCCCATGGAATCTGGCATAAGTGCAACTAGACGATGGGAGTGTAAATTGCTACAGCCACTTTGGAGAACATTTTGGCAGTATCTGGAAAAGCAGAATATATGCATCCAAAATTCCTTGCCTAGAAATATAAATTTTAAATAGCCAGCACATATGTTCACTAGAAGATATGTCCAGGTGTTCATATGATTCATAACAACTCCAAGCTAGAAAATACCCAAATGCCAGTCAACTGTGGTATTTTCGCACAATTGGAAGTGAACAATCTACAGCAATACATGACAGAAATAAATCTCACAATTGTTCACTCAAGCAAAAGAAACAAATCACAAAACACTACATTCTGTTATTTAGTTAATTTTTTTTCTTTTTAGTATAAAACTTGCAAAACTAACATAAGAACTCAGAGATTGGGCCTGGTGTCACATCCCTGTCATCCCAGCAGGGCAAAGGCACTGGGAATAAAAGTTCAAAGCATGCATGGATTACAAGAGTAAATTCCAGGCTAGCTTAGGGAACTTAGTAAGATCCTGTCTCAAAAAAGAAGAGGTTTGAGGCAGGGCTGGGTGGTTCATGCCTTGATCCCAGCACAAAGAGGTAAAAGCAGACCGATCTCTGTGAGTTCAAGGCTAGCCTTGTCTATATAGTGAGTTCCTGGCCAGCCAAGGGCTACATTGTGAAATCCTGTCTCCAAACAACAGAAGAGGTCTGAACAGTAGCTCAGTTCTGCTGCTTACCCAGCATACACAAGGCCGTGGGTTCAGTTACCCCCCCACACACAAAGAATAATAATTAAAATTTAAAATAAAAGAAGCTAGCTGGTGGTGGCACATGCCTTTAGTTGTAGCACTTGGGAAGTAGAGGCAAGTGGATTTCTGTGAGTTCAAGGCCAACGTGGTCTACAGAGCCAAGGCTACACAAAAGAAATGCTGTCTCAAAAAACCAAAATAATAATAATAATAATGAAATAAAAAAAGAAGAAAAGAAAAAAAGATAGTGGGTATTTGAGTACTCATAGGAAAAGGTGGTGACTGGGGTGGGGAATGATAAAGCAAGGTGCTCCAGCACACAGGTTATATATTGTTTCTTTTGTTGCTTAAGACAAGGTATCCTAGCCCAGACCAGCCTTGGAGTTACTGTGTAGCTTAGGTTGACCTTGGCCTTGAACTCTGTTTTCAACTTTACTGTGTGTGTGTGTGTGTTTTGCATATGATGTGTGTGTGTGTTGCACATGATGTGTGTGTGAGTACGGGTACACACATGCCACAGTGTACTTATGTGGGTCAGAGAACAATTTGTAGAGTCTATTCTCGCTTTCCACTTTTACATGGATTCTGGGACTCTAACTCAGGTCTCCCTGAGGCTTGCTCAGGAAGACCTTTTACCTGATGAGCCATCTAGCCAGCCTGAGCCTCAAACTCTTGATCCTCTTGTCTTCATCTCCCAACGGTTGGGATTTCAGGCATGTGCCACCCCATCTGGCACTTGTTCTGTTTCCTACTCTAAAAGTATGCAGTGTGTAAGAACTCACCCAGCCTATGAGATTATCATATAAGCTTTTTTATGTTTAATGAATAATAATAAACGATAAGAATACTTTTTTGTGGTCCTAGAGATTAAACCTGGAGACCCTGAATGACCACAAGCACTACCATAGAGCTACATGCCCATCCTATAAGTGCCTTTTGGGGGTTGGGAGTTGAGACAAAGTCTCATGCTGTAGCTCAGGCTGGCTTCAGATTAGCCCACGTTAGCTACAAACGCAAACCCTAAGCATCAGTTTTAGAACCTAGCTAGCACGAATGAGAGTTGATGATCCATTGATGGACCTACTCCTGACCTCAGAAAAGGAGGGGTAGGTTGTTCATCTGCAGTCTGTATGTCTACCTAGTAGACAGTGTGTCTACCTAGAAGCCCTTCTCCAGCTCAGTGTAGATGAGCAAATAGTCGCTCATCCTTGTTTTCTAGGTAGGAGCACCCTTTTGTCTAAACTGGGTCCTCCACACTGATTGGTTTTGATATCTCAGGGCAGGCTATGTTAAGAAACATTTGTCGGGCTGGAGAGATGGCTCAGAGGTTAAGAGCCATCTTAATTTGTTCTTCCAGAGGTCCTAAGTTCAATTCCCAGCAACCACATGGTGGTTCACAACCTCTGTGCCCTCTTCTGGCCTGCAGGTACACATGCAGACAGAACACTGTAAACAAATAAATCTTTAAAAAAAAAAAGAAGAAGAAGAAGAAGAAGCCGGGTGGTGGTGGCACACGCCTTTAATCCCAGCACTCGGGAGGCAGAGGCAGGTGGATCTCTGTGAGTTCAAGGCCAGCCTGGTCTACAAGAGCTAGTTACAGGACAGGCTCCAAAGCTACAGAGAAACCCTGTCTCGAGGGGAAAAAAAAAAAAGAAAGAAAGAAAGAAAAAGGAAACATTTGTCTCCACCCTTCCCATCTTTGTCATCTCTGCAAATACCTCAAAACCCAGACCACTAGGTCACAACCAAGCTATTTACCTTCCTAGAAACTTGTTTTGTTGCTGATTTTCCCGTGTGGTGCTAAGAATTGAATCTGGAACCTCGTCTGTTCAAAACAGGCTTAGCCACTGAGACATACCCTCAAACCCAGGAGTCCTTTGCTAAGGAGGAAAATTAAAAATAATAATGCTAGCCTGAAGGTGTAGTTCAGGGATAGAGTGTTTGCCCTGGGTTTACTCAGTAGCCCGGCAAAAATAAATACGATAAAATAATGAAGATGCCCATTTATTCACAGGTGAAGCAAATCATGGAGGAGGCTGTCACCAGGAAGTTTGTACATGAAGATAGCAGCCACATCATTGCTCTGTGTGGTGAGTCAGCACTTTACAGTGGTGGGTCCTAGGCTCAGGGCTGAGCACATGGTCCTGGGACCTGGAAAAGATGAGTCCTCTGGTTTAGTACCTCTCAAATATGAGTGTGAGTCCCAATCATCCCGAACACTTCTGAAGTCTATTTGAGCTCCATCCCAGACCTAGTGAATCAGAGCCTTCAGGTTACAAGAAACTGTATATTTTAGTACCCTACGACAGTAGTTCCCAAATTTTAGTCGCACCTGGGAGTGTGTTAAAACATTCACAACCAAGCCAGGTGGTGGTGGCGCACGCCTTTAATCCCAGCACTTGGGAGGCAGAGGCAGGCGGATCTCTGTGAGTTCAAGGCCACACCTGGTCTACAAAAGCTAGTTCCAGGACAGGCTCCAAAGCGCTACAGAGAAACCCTATCTTGAAAAAACAAAACAAAACAAAAAGACAAAAAAACAACAACAAAACCCAACATAATCCTGGCTGTTCTTCCAGAGGACCCAGGTTTGATTCCCAGCACCTGCATGGTAGCTCTCACCTGTCTCCAACATCAGCCCCAGGGGATCGAACACCATCTTCTAGCCTCCTCTGGAACTGCATGCACATGATACATAGACATATATATAGGCAAAACACCCATACACATAAAATGAAATTTTTTTTTTAAAGAGGGTGAGGGACATAGCTCGGTGGTAGAGCATTTGCCTGGCATGCACAAGGCCTCAGGTCCAAGATTCAGCATCACAGAACAAAACATAGCTGGTCCCCACCAAGGCATTGCTGGTTCTAGTAGGTCTGGAGTGGCCAAAGACTCTGAATTTCTTCGATGTTCACAGAGCAGGCTGAGGCACTGTCCAGGGACCACACTTTAAGATCCTTGCCCTATGCCAGGCAGATCTCTGTGAGTTCAAGGCTAGCCTGGTCTACAAGAGCTGGTTCCAGGATAGGCCACAAAGCTCAGAGAAACCCTGTCTCGAAAAACCAAAAACAAGATCCTTGCCCTGAATGCTTTGGTGTTTGGAACCACCTATGTTATCTGTCCTTTTTTACTCTGGGGAAGGATTAGTGCTTTGGGGATGTTTTTATGTGCTTTTTGGCTGCCACGTTTTTCTGGTTGCTCCATTGTCGTAATTCCCTATGTACTTGGTTAGAGTCAAAAGAGCATGAACATAGGCAGGGAGGAACAGCCAGAGCTTTTAGCTGTAGAACTGAGTTGCATGGTGGGGAAGCATCTGTAACGTGAAACAGATATTTCCCTTCGTATGAAAAAGCTTATATCTACACAAAGTTTTCTTTGATTTCCAGAAATTTGGCCATCTTCTAACACCCCCTAAAAGAGGGGAGGGTGCCAGAGCCTAGCATGTCTTAGCTCATACTCAGAAGAGATGCCTTATTTTTTATTATTGTTATTGTTGTCATTACATCATATTTACTCCATGCGGTATATGCATGTACATGTGTGCACTGCGGCACACATGTGGAGTTCAGAGGGCAATTGTTGGGAGTCTGATCTCTTCCCACTGTGTGGGTCCTAGGAGCCCACAGGTCACCAGGCTCAGCCTCAGACACCTCGGAGCCTTCTTACTGGCCCTGCTTTTGGCTGCAGTGAGTGAGACAGGGCTGACCTTCCCATAAGTGCAGCAACACTCCAGAAAATACTCTCTAAGCAGCAGAATGACAAGAGCAAGATAGACAGTCTGTGCCCCAGGACCATACTTTCTGCTGAGAGACAGAAAGACAGGAAAAAAAAAAATGTGTGAAAAGATTTGGTAATATGTAACGACAAGATCTATGGAGAAGAATAAACTAGTTACACAGGGTGACTGGGAAAAGTGGCCAGTGAGCAGAGGCTGTGTGACTCAGGGCTGTGAAAACCACTGCTCCAATACTAAAGCCATCACAGACAAGTGGTGTGTTCTCTCTCTCCCTCTCTCTCTCCCTTTTCCGTTCTTCCCTCTTTTCCCTCTCCTCCTCTGTCTATCCTTGGCTAACCTTAAACACACTGAGTCTCTTGACCTTCCCACCTCAGCCTCTCAATTACTAGTACCATAAGCATGTGCCACCCTGCCATGCCCATCTTGGACTAGTTGTTACCTCCAGTAAGCTCCTTTAACACTAGAGCAGTGGTGTCCACCTCAAATCTTCATGGGGATTGAGTTTATGTCTGTTAACAAATTAGAATTGCAAGAGCAGAAAATGGGTTTTCTTCTCTTTTGAGTGTCAAGGCTAGGTCTAAATTTGCTGCTGCTTCTTCATAGAACCCAAGACCTGGGAAAAGAAAAAGAAGAAGCTCCCAGTGTCAGGATTATTAGCCTAGAAGTATGTTAGAATTCTGGCATAGTGCTAGGCTTTGTCAAAGCACACAGTGTAGAACGCTAACTCATAGTGAGAACAGCTTGTGCAGGGGCGCCCCGTGTGGGTAGTCAGGGGAGAATGAAGGAAAGAGGGCTGGAGGGAGGCCAGCAGCAGAAAAGCGCTAAGTAGCCCACATTCAGCTGTTGAGGTGAGAAGCACCTGCCAGCTCTCCTGCAGCTGGCCTGGGATTCCCTGTCTAAGGCTCTTTCATCAGACCAGAAGATCACACTCCGGGAGAATGGTTTTGCTTTGAACCATTTTTGATTATTGTAGTAGACAAAGCCTTCAGGTTTCCAGGGTTTTATACCAAGTCCAGAAGGAGGGGTGTGTTCTGCAGGTCTTCCAAGACTCCCAAGAGTCACTGGTGCAAACATAAATGCCACAGGATCAGACAAAAAGTTTCCAAGTGAAGCCACCCAGCTGTGAGGCAGCAGGCAGTGCCAGGGACTGAAGTAACCCAGATGACACTTAGGGCACTTTCTCCACATGAAGAGTGTCAGCCCCAACTGAGTTGCCAGAGGAATTCAGGCCCAGGCTTCTTATGGCCTCTTGCAATTCTGGGATCTTGTGTGTGTTGGTGAGTATGTTAGCATGTTTGTGGTGTGTGTGGTTGTTTGTAGGTGTGGGTATGTGTGGAGGCCAGAGGTCAACCTCAGATGTTGTCCTCAGGAGCCATCTACCTTCTTTGTGGGGACAGGGTCTCTTCCCTGATAAAGCTAGGTTGGCTGGCCAGCAGTCCCTGGATGAAACCAACTCCTTCCTTTCTTAGGGTGTGTGTGTGTGTTTGTGCATTCATGTATGCAAATGTGTGAGGGTTTGTGTTGCTATTTTTGAGGTAGGCCTCGTCATGTAGCTCTAACTGGCCTGAAACTCACAACGAAGGCCAAGCTGGCCTCAAACTCTGAGGGGTTCTCTTCCTGCCTCTACCTCCCAAATGCTGGGATGAAAGGCATGGACCACCACACCCATCTTACTTAGTGACTGTTTATGAAACTCAAGACAGTAGCTCAAACAACAGCTTTTAAAATCAAACAATTCTGAGCTGTTCGGGGTGGCACACACCTTTAATCTCAGCACTCTGGAGGCAGAGGCAGGAGGATCTCTGCAAGTTCAAGGCCAGCCTGGTCTACAGAACAAGTTTCAGGACAGCCAGGACTACACAAAGAAACCATGTCTGATGCACTCAGGAGGCAGAGGCAGGCAGATCTCTGTGAGTTCGAGACCAGCCTGGTCTACAGAGCTAGTTCCAGGACAGGCTCCAAAGCCACAGAGAAACCCTGTCTCGGAAAACCAAAAAAAAAAAAAAAAGAAAGAAAGAAACCATGTGGGGGGGGGAGGGTGGAAGAGTTTAAGTTCTAGATGAAAGATGGCTTAGTGGGTAAAACTGCTTGTTGTCAAACACTGTGACCTGAGTTTTATCCCCAGAACAACCCACATGGTAGAAAGAAAGAAATGACCCCCTGGGCTCCACGTGGTAGAAAGTGAGTGCACTGTATGTCCACACACAAACACACCCACTAAATAAGTGTTTTAAGACATTTTAAAGAAAAAAAAATAAAAAAGTTTAAGAGTTCAAGGTCACCCTCATTGGTACAGTGTTAGAGGCCAGCTCCAGGAAACCCCATTTAACAGACTCACTGCTGGGCTGGAGCTCTGTGGATAATACTTGCTCAGCATGTCTGAGATTCTGGGTCCAGTCTCTAGTTGAATCAGATTAATGCTGCGTATTTTTTCTGTGGCTTTGTGAACATTCTTCCACCTCCCAGTCTCAACCCCCATGGACTGGCATATCCTGCCACCTCCTTCATGGTGGGAGGAAGGTGCTTTTAGCGTGAACTATAGAAAAAGCCCTCTGAGTCAGCATTAAATGGCAAATTATCTCAAGGTATGCCCTTGAACCTTGCAGCTGAAATAATAACGCATGTGCCTATGAATACTTATTCTCTTGCCATCGAGAGATTTGGGGTAGTTGAGGCATCAACCCATGAAACTATGTTTCTCTGAGCCTGACCTCCCTCTACAGTATCTTTCTACTTCCTCTATTCTAGTTGGTTATTAGGATTGTGGGGCAAGGCCTCACTGCGAATCCCTGGCTGGCCTGAAACTCACTATATAGACCAGGCTAACCTTGGACTCACAGAGATCTGCCTGCTTCTTCTGCCTCCTGAGTCTTGGGATAAAAGGCATGCACCACCATGCCTGGCCCTAGGATTGGTTGTTTCTGTTGTTGTTGTTATTGGTGGTGGTGGTGGTAGTAGTGATGGTGGTGGGGTGTGTGTGTTTCTGTGCAGGGGATTGAACCCAGATACTGAGGCAGGCTAGACAAGTACCTACCACAGAGCTATACCCTCAGCCCTGTGGATCTTAATCTTACATGACTGAGAGAGGAGTCTGGCTTTGAAGAGTAGTTCTCAGACTCAATGTATCTTCTCACACCACCACCAACTGCTAGGTATTATGGGTGGGGCCTGGGCCAGCCCGGTTTCCTCAGTCAACTTTCTTGGGCCAACCTCAGGGTTGCTTGAGGCTGAAGCTAAGCTATAATGGGAGGTGGGGTAGAGCCTGGAGCTGGGAGTAACGTAGAGCATTATTAACCAGCTCCCTGTTGCTAAGCAGCTTTCATTAGCCAGTTAGGTCTCCCCTGCAGTGAGCTTCTTCAGGGAATGGCAGAGAGATACTAATAAGCTGGGAGAGCAGCAGATGCTGCAGGAGGTTGCATCCCACCTGGGAGATTGCAGCCAGAGCTGTTTCTGCACACTGAGTGACTCACTCCAGGCAGTTTCTAGCCTGGCTCTTTTCAGCAAAAGGAACTCCTTCCCTCCTGCATCCAGTGACTAGCTTATTCTCAGACTATCTAACTTTTGCTTTCCATCCAGAAACGAACAAGTCAAGTAGCTTTTCAGCTATGGTCAGGTAGGAAGGCAGATGTCCAGAGCAACTGGCTTCCCTGCCCCTGTGCTAGGGCATAGCCAAGGACACCTACGCAGTTTGGTCCGTTACTGTCTCTGGAGTCAGACAGACCAAGGTTTGCATGCTGGTTGTGTCTAACCCATAGTCAGTTACTCAGTTTCATCTCTGAGCCAACCTGCAGAAGGTAGATTTGAGCACTGGAATAGCTACTTGGGGCTAGAGGTGGGGGGTTAGCTCAGTGGTTAAATCTGAGATAAAAAACAAAAAAGAGCAATGCAGGTAACGCATGTAACATGGTGTCCAGGGGTACCTTATTCTTGAACCGTCTCTGGAAACCCTCCTCAGACATACCCTAGGAATCCATCTAGAAATCCATGTTTCTGGCAACCTGGGACATCTAGACAGTTGAGGAAATCTGAAATCTGGGAACTCAGGGATTTGGATCATATTAAGTAATTGTTTTTAGGGCTGGACATTATGATGCACACCTATGACCCTAACACCCGTGTGCGGACCGTAGAAACAGGGACTGCTGCAAGTTTGAGGCCATCCCAGTCAATGTAAGTTCTAGGCTAGCCAGGGTAACACTGGCTCCAAAAAGAAAGAGAGAAAGTGTTTATTATTGTAGCTTCAATAAAGGCATATGTACATGGGTCAAGAGTCTAAAAGTTACCTTAAATAATCCAAAGATCGGCATAAATTGGAAAGAAGAAGTCAAACTCTCACTGTTTGCTGATGATATGATAGTTTACATAAGTGATCCCAAAAATTCTACCAAAAAACTTCTACAACTCATAAATACATTCAGCAATGTGGCAGGATACAAGATTAACTCAAAAAAATCAGTAGCCTGCCTGTACACAGATGATAAAAGGACTGAGGAAGAAAACGCCAGCCTACAGAATGGGAAAAGATCTTCACTAACCCCACATCAGACAGAGGTCTGATCTCCAAAATATACAGAGAACTCAAGAAATTGGACACCAAAAGATCACATAATCCAATAAAAAAAAAATGGAGTACAGACCTAAACAGAGAACTCTGAACAGAGGAATCTAAAATGGCTGAAAGACACGTAAGGAAATGTTCAACATCCTTAGTCATCAGAGAAATGCAAATCAAAACAACTTGAGATTCCATCTTATACCTGTAAGAATGGCCAAGATCAAAAACACTGATGACAACTTATGCTGGAGAGGTTGTGGGGAAAAGGGAACACTTCTGCATTGCTGGTGGGAATGCAAGCTGGTACATCCCCTATGGATGTCAGTGTGGCGATTTCTCAGAAAATTAGGAAACAACCTTCCTCAAGACCCAGTAATACCACTTTTAGGTATATATCCAAAGGATGCTCAATCGTGCCACAAGGACATGTGCTCAACTGTGTTCATAGCAGCTTTGTTTGTCATAGCCAGAACCTGGAAACAACCTAAATGCTCCTCGATTGAAGAATGGATAAAAAAAAAATGTGGTACATTTACACAATGGAGTACTACACAGCAGAAAAAAATAATGACAGCTTGAATTTTGCAGGAAAATGGATGGAACTAGAAAGCATTATTTTGAGTGAGGTAAACCAGACACAGAAAGACAATTATCACATGTACTCACTCATAGGTGGTTTTTAAAAAAGAAAACCAGCCTACAAACCACAATCCTAGAGATCTTAGACAACAATGAGGACACTAAGAGAGACTTACATAGATATAATCTACATGGGAAGTAGAAAGTATAAAAAGACAAGATCTCCTGAGTAAATTGGGAGCATGGAGACCTTGGGGGAGGGTTGAAGGGGGGAGAGGAGAGGAGCAGAGAAAAATGTAGAGCTCAATAAATATCATGGAAAAAGAAAAAAGAAAAAAAATAAATAAATAGGTCTGGAGAGATGGCAAAAAAAAAAAATCCAAAGATCGGAAAAAATTATTTGCTTATGGTTTAGCCTGTTAATTATTAAATGGTCAATGGGTATATGGGAGATTGTTATTCCATCCTCCTGACTTTTGTGTATGCTTGAAATTTTCCTCAACAAATTGATTTTCTAAAGAGAAGGACAAGTTGGGATGTGCAGCTCAGTGTTTGAACACACATCTGTCCTGGTCCGAAGTCTGTGTTGCACCGAGGTTGGTTGGTGTGCCCGGGGCAAGGGAGTACCCAGGAGTAGAATCAGGAGGAATTGGGATCAGGACACTTTAGAGAAGTTGTCTTTGTAGGGTCACAGCTAAAGTCGTCTGACCGGGAAATGATCGGTCTCTTGCCAGCCTTTGTGCATGGAGGAAGAGGCTGTCTCTCATCTGCTTCACCCGGAAGCTACAGTATCCCTGCAGGTCAGAGAAAATGAGTGCGTGTGGCTGCTTTCCCTCCCGTAGTTCCATAATGAGGCCAGTCCTTTCTCCTTCACACCAGAGCCCATAGGCGAACGTTGCTTTCTTCTTTGGGGAGTTGAGCAGTAAAGTCAGTACCACCTTGCAAGCTGAGAGAAAATATGTCCCAAATACAGTGGGAATATTCACTGTGAGTACAGGCAGCCATTACCAATCCCAGGGTAGAAGTAGAAAGACAGAGATACAGGAAGTAGGGAGAAGAGAGGCCCATGGTGCCTGGGGAAGCCTTTGTCCTCCTCCTACTTCATGGGCAGCAAAACTCTAACTTCTGGCAGCTCCGAAGTTCCGCTACGAAGAGCCTCCCCTCTCTCCCTCCCCTTCCAGCCAGGCAGCTCCACTTGTCCCCCACTGTTCACAGGCCTGAACAAGTAGCCCCAAATCTCTGCCCTGAGTGTTGCTGCCACAGCCCCAGGACCAAATTGAACTACCTGTGGATGACTGCTCTACCCACACTTTTCCTCCCTCGGGTTCTCTATGGCAACTACAACCCAACTCTCCCACTGTGCAGATGGCATTAGGGAGAAAGGTGAAACTGAGCCAAAGGTGGTGTGCCAGCTACTCACCAAACTCGCCTTCCCATCCTCAACTCCTCCTGGTCCTTAGGCCAGCTTCCTACCATGCTGTGTAATTGTGAGTGCTACCCCCTCCCCCCGGCCCTAGCCTAAATGAGCTAGCCCTCTGAAAGCCATTTAGTACGTCCCACAGTTGCCAGGACTTTCACCTGCTAAGCAGGGCCGTGACTGTGGCTATATATGCACCTGAGACACAACATGGACTGGTAGGCCTTCCTGGCATCTTTCTTGTTTGTGAGGCCTCTGACATAGTTTCCGTCATTTTTGTGAGCTCCTGAGATACTCAGGCTAGTCATATCACTTAGTGTTGTTTCTCTGGATCCTGCCAAGTACAGGTTACCTGCTGCTGCCCTAGCAAGTACTGGCTAAGCATGAGGAAGCAAACCATTTGGAGCTGGTAAAAGAGTGGGTACTATGGACCAACCAGCCATTCTGGGGTTGATTTTCTCCCAGACTGGAGCAGGTCTCCAGCATCACCTCATTTTGGGAATCCTTGGTGATCACCTATTCATCATCATCATCGTCTTGGACTGTTATGTCTGTCCACTAATGAAAGCCAGACTATGAGCAGAGCTCTCCGTAGCTTACTCCTTCCCTGCACTGTTCACCAACTCCCACACAGGGCACCTTTGGTTGTGTGTGTGCCCATCTAGAGGGCTTTTGTTATTGTTTTTAAATCACATTGTTTTAGCAATGTGAGCTAAACATGTTGGCATACACCTGTAGTCTCAGCACTTGGGAAGTAGAAGCAGGAGAGTCAGAAGTTCAGGGACATTTAGGCTACAGGAGGCTACCTCAGAACAAAAGTATGTGACCTTTGCCTACCCCACCCCTTTTATTTTGGCTCACACTGAAACTCACTTCTGTAGCCCAGGCTGGCCTTGAGCTTGTATCAGTTGTCCTGCCTCTGCCTTCCAAGTGCTAGACAGGTATAGGCATGAGCCACCACACCTGGCTCCACCCCCCTTTTGTGATCAAAAGGTGCCATGCAATGATACCACCGTGCACCTTGGTTTTGGAATTTTCCCGTTAGTTCCTAGAGAGCATGTCATTGTTTCTTAGAGCTGCACACTGCTCTCATGTGTGAACAAACCATATTTACTTAGCCTGACCCCTGTTGATGGACACATGGGTGGTTCCAGTTCTTTGCTATTATAACTACCTGTACCCTTACATCAGTAGGAAAAACTCCAGAAGAGGGATTGCTGAGTCAAAGGTTATCTGCACCTTTGATGGAAAGTGCCAAATTGCTACATAGGAGTGACATTGTCTAAGCCTCCCACCAGCAACATTGTAGCAATATACCTAGCTTCCAGCATCCCTTCATCTTTGTAGTCACCCTCCCACCCAGCAGGTCTCCATTCTGCATTACAGCCCAGGCAGGGCAAACTTTCCACCCTCCTGCCCTAGTCTCCTGGGCAGCAGGGATTACAGGCTGGTGCCACCAGATCTGACCCAATGTTTCCACTCTGTAAATGGCCACTTTAACTAACTGGTTAAATCAATATGTGGCAGTTGAGACCAAGGCCAGTAGGCTCCAGTATGCTGTTCAGCCCCAGGTGGCATTTTCTAAGCTCCATGACTTTTAAGGACCCGAGGAGCTTCTCAGACTTCAGCCTGTGGTCCTTAGCTTTCCTTAGGACAGTATCAGACTGTTCACAGAAAGATGCTAGAGTTAAATTTAGCTGTACTTCTGCTCTCTCCAACCTTTCCTCAGTGTGACAGGATGGATGACAATGAAGAAAGCTCTCTGGGATCATCTGACCAGTCTCTAAAAGCCACCGAAGATGAAGCTAGTGAGAGGGTCATGCCTGTCAAGTCACAGCTACCTTTCTAACTATGTTTTTGTCCTTTGTGTGTGTGTGTGTGTGTGTGTGTGTGTCCCTTGGGTTTTTTATTTTTTTTTATTTTCTATTTTTGTTTTAATTTATTTATCCAAGCCTTTCTATCTTGGCATTTATTGACTAGTACATGCTTTTCTCAAATGAAATGAGCCAAAAGATGCCAGGACTGTCACTTTATGGTATATTCACCTGGTGCTAGGATTCACTGAAACAAAGGGCCCTGAAGCCTTCATGGCTGAATGCCCAGAGCTCAGACTTTGCGGGGGGACCACCTTGCAGCTTGGTACTTAGTCCTGTGATGATCTGTATGACCCCTACAACAAGACAGTGTTGGCAGGTTTCAGGCAGTGAGAACCTGGAGTTGCCTGATGTCATTGGGCATGAGTTCGCACAGGTCTTTACCTGAACTTGCCCTAGGGGAATGGGGCTCCACAGTGCCCTACTCAGTCTGTCTATAAAAGGCCTTCCCTGGGGAGCAAATTCAGAACAAGATAGAATCTTGTTTGAGTTTCTACTCAACTCAAAAGTCTCAAAGTGTGGGTCCAGCAGGATGACTCAGCAGGTAAATATATGCCCTTCCTATTCTGAGTGTGACTACTGCAAGTTGTTCTCCGACCTCCACATACATTAAATAAGTATAAAAAAAATAGGGTTTTATTTTTTGTTGTTTTGTTTTGCTTTATTTTTTAGAGACAGGGTCTTACTACTTAACCCTGGCTGACCATTGAACTCACTGTGTAGACCAGGTTGGCCTTGAATCAGAGATTTTGCCTGCCCTGGCCTCTTGAATGCTGGGATTAAAGACTGTCACCTTGCTGGGCTAAATAAACAAATAAATAAACTTAAGAACCAGAGCAAAGATTCTTAATCCTTTTGGAGTCTGGACCCTCTTTTAGAAGCTGAAAGTCATTGATTCCATACCTGGGGCACAGGGGCACTTAAGCATTGTAAGACAAACCAGAAATTTACATTCAAATTATACATAATTTCAATGCATTTTTGGAGCCCAAGAAATCTCTCCACAAGCCCCTTCAGGTAATAGTTCTCTGTCATGATCATTATTATTTTGCCTTCATGCTGCACACAATCACATTCTCGTCTCTGCTGTGGGAGTGGGGAGGGAGACTCTAGTTCCCGCAGTCATTGATGAGGGAGCACATGGCGCTAGGCCAAGAACACCTGGCCTCACAGGTCCCTGAAGACTGTCAGCGTGAGAGGGATTCCTCCTTCCCCAGACATGGCTTGGCAGTTTGCCTGAGTTTTCCAGAAGGAATTCAGGAGCCATGGTGCGAACCAGGCGATGGGCGTGATGTTTGGGCTTCCCTCAGCAATCCCTCCTTGTGATAATTGCTGAGCTCTGCTTCTGCTGGCTCTCAGGAGAACTTGTTCCTGTGCTGAAAGGCTGCTGGCAGGGCGGGCAATGCCAAATGGGGTGGCTACTTCCCAGCTCCCAGCCTGGCTGTGTTTGCAGTGGCTTGGGGAAGTGGGAAGGCTAATAACTCATTATCCTCACCATTAGTAGCATCACTGGGGCACATGACTCCCTGCAGGACTGGTGCTTATCTGCTGCCACATTGGCTTATTCAATATCAGGAAATGGTGACTAACCTCTCACAAGCACAGATCTGTAGCTGCAGCAGCCCCAGAGTGAAAGACTGAGGCTGGGGAACACTCACCTGGACACCTCAGAGCCACACAAGACCCCAGAGAGCAGGTTAGCCATGAGGTGGAGCACGTGAACACTTGAGATTTCCTGTATGCTTGATACTTAAGTGACACCATGTCTCCATACACATGTGTACAGATGTTGGACCACCCTGGGAAAGAAAAGATGTGCTTCTAAAACAAAGGCCTCCAAGGCTGGAGCAAGAAGCCTTCCCGTTTCTGACCCCTGGGGTATTGTCACTGAGCCAGTAAGAAGCCCGCAGGGCCCCCTCCCTTCTTGACTCCAGTCCAAGAAAAAGACAAACAAAAATCCTTTATAGGAAAACAATAACTGCCTATTAGCTGCTTAAATGAATATAGAAAAATAGGTGAAAAATGTCAGTTTGAGAAGTAATATTTGCCACATGTGGTACATGCCTGTAATACCAGCACTTGGGCAGCGGAGGCAGGAAGATCTCAGAGTTCAAAGCCAGACTCTGCTGCTTAGCAAATCTGAGAAAAATCTGGGCTTCATGAGACTTTGCCTTTAAAATAAATTAGTAGTTATTTCCTGAGTCCAAGTTTCATGTCCTGATTGTGCTAATCAAAACAATCTTGGGAGCCAGGTGGTGGTGGCACACACCTTTAATCTAGCACTTGGGAGGCAGAGACAGGCGGATCTCTGTGAGACCAGTCTGATCTACAGAGAGAGTTCCAGGACAGGCTCCAAAAGCTACAGAGAAACCCTGTCTCGAAAAACAAAAACAAACAATCTTGGGGCAGGAGAGATGGCTCAGACAGCCAGGAGCACTTGATGTGCAGGCAGGAGGACCTGAGTTTGGATCCCAGCACCGACGTAACTAGCCAGGCATTGCAAATGTGCTTGTAGCCCATCTCTAAGACAGTGGAGTCAGGAGAATAGCTTTCAGCCTAGTCTAGTATCTTGGTTATGTTTTCTAGTGCTGTGAAGACACCACGGCCATGGCAACTCTTATAAAGGAAAACATTTAATTGGGACTGGCTTACAGTTCAGAGGTTTAGTCCATTATCAGCATGGTGGGAAAGCACGGCAGCATACAGGCAGACATGGTGCTAGAGAATTAGCTGAGAAACAGTAGGAAGAGAGAGGGACACTGGCCTGGCTTGAGCATCTGAAACCTCAAAGCCTGCCCCCAGTGACACACTTCCTTCAACAAGACCACACCTCCTAATAGTGCCCCTCCCTGTGAGCACATGGGGTCCATTTTCATTCAAACCAGCACATCTAGAAAACATAAGCCTTGAGTTCAGGTCCAGAGGGATAGGTGAGGAGCAATGGAGGAGGGCGTCCGTCTTCCTCGTAGGGCTTCAACACAGGTGTCCATGCTCAAGCTAAATAACTGAAAAGAAAACCTTGACAGAGCCTCAGTTCCACCATCAAAGGAAGCATCACTTTTACCCACCTGTGGGGCAACCCGTGGTCCTCGGATGCATCCAGGTCCTACCACCCTGGCTCTTATTGGCTATCGAACAACCTTTGAACAGGGAGGGTGAGGAGTCAGGAACAGACATGGGCTTGTGCTCCCCAGAGTCAGACTGTGGATAAGGAGGTGGTTTCACATGCCTTCTCATGTGTCATCATGCCAGTCCTAAGAAGTCTACCCCATTGCACAGGTGATAAAGCGGGGGCTTAGAGCATGAAGTCAGTTACCAGGTTTCCCAGAAGCATGGAGTGACTATGCCAATCGTAGACCCTAGGCTGTCTACCTCTCTGTGCCCAGTACTGCTTAGTTTGGCTTCAGTAATGGCCAGGCACTGTCTACCACACATGTGCGCCACTGTTTTTAGAATCTGTACATGTCAAGGCCAGCTCTTTACTTTTCCCTACCAAGCCTTCTTTCCTTCCTGTGGGGTCTCGGTGGTAAGCAGGATCCAGAGGGAGAGATTAAGCGTGGCCCCTGAAAGCATGAATGAATTAAGGCGAGTCCTTCAAGTGCTGAACGGAGAAAAATCTCTTAATCTCAGCTGCTGTGCTCATAAATAATCAAGAGGCTTCTGGGAGAGCAGAGCTTCATCAATATTTCAGCTTCCTCAGAGCCTTGTTCCTTAGCAACCACGTCACCATGTTCTCAGGAAGGGCTGCTGGGCCATGTGCGCTCTGCCTCCTCTTCCTGTAGGTGCTGTCTCTGTCCTTGTGGTCAGGTGGAGACATTCATGTCTGCCCCAGTGAGCAGCTTTGCTCCTCACAGCCCACTGGGATGGTACTACATACCGAAGGCATGTGTGCACCAGGCAAGGGAGAGAAGCAGCTTGGCATGTGACAGCTTTACAAGTCCACCATGGGCTTGGGGGCAGAAAGACAGGATGGAAAGCTTTGGAGGGATGTCAAGATATATTTCTTTGTCCTATCCCACCCCTACTTCCAGCACAATTGAAAGCTTGCCCCAGCCCCTGCCTCTCTACAGGCATACTGTGGTTCCGAGGCAAAAGGGATTTCTCCTTCCTCAGATGGGTTAACACTTTATCCAAGTTTACCAGAAGGAATTCAAGAGGCACAGTGTGAACAAGGAGCTTGGCATGATGTTTGGGCTTCCCTCAGTGATAACTGCTGAGTTCTGCCTCCGCTAGGTCTCAGGAACTCATGTTTATGCTCAGAGGCTGCTGGGAGAGTGGAGAAGGTCAGGTGGGGGTGACCTATAACCCAGGTTCAGATACTGTTTGACTTTGTGGCCCAGGTGCTGTGGAGGCTTGCCTCCTGCATCAGCTAAGACGCCGTGCCGCTGGCTTCCTGCGCAGTGACAAGATGGCAGCCCTGTTCACCAAAGTGGGAAAGACATGCCCCGTGGCTGGAGAGATTTGCCACAAGGTGCAGGAGCTACAGCAACAAGCAGAGGGCAGGTGAGGCCTGAGCCAGCCCCTCCCAACATCCTTTCTACTCTCTCCTTGGCATTTACTGTTTTCCAGACAGCCTGCCTAAAGGGTGGCTTCCTGGCCTCTGTCTTATACAGGTACTTGGCTGAGGGGCCAGCCTGAGAGTGGGGGTTGGCTTTTGCAGATTCCATATCCTGCCTTCCTATTTCAGCTCCTTATCTCAGCCCACACACCCTGGACTCCTGTCTTCACTTCAGAGCCACCACACTGGGGCCTGTGCTTCTGAAACTTTCCCCTCTTCTCTTTGCAGGAAACCCTCAGGAGGCAGCCAAGAAGCCCTTCGGAAACAGGGCTCAACCAGCGGGAAGTCCCCAGCTCTCAGCCCACAGGCCTTGAAACACATATGGGTACGCACAGCACTCATGGAGAAAGTTCTGGACAGGGTTGTACAGTACCTGGCCGAAAACTGCAGGTGACTGCCTATCCCCCGTTGGTCCTTTCCTTGGTCCACCTCAGCCTCATCCCTCTACATTCTTAATAGTCCACAGCAGTCTGGAGGCATGCCTCCAGCCCTCTTTTGGCACCCCAAGAATTTAGACCACACCAAGAACCCTACAACACTTCATCCTATTGACTCATCCTTTTTCGGTGACTGACATGAATCTGATCTCTGGGCATGCTTCTCCTGCTTGAGCTTGACCACCCTGGCCTGAGTCCAGGAGCCCTGGTAGTCACCCTGTCTCTGTCTCCTCTTGGCAGCAAGTACTATGAGAAGGAAGCATTATTGGCAGACCCCGTGTTTGGCCCAGTCCTGGCCTGTCTCCTAGGTGAGCTTGAAAACTTAGAGGCCTATGCTGGTCAATGGGGTGAGGAGTGGGTGATGAAAGAACCCCAGCTGATTAACCATCCCTGTCACCATAGTGGGACCCTGTGCCTTGGAATACACAAAGCTCAAGACAGCTGATCACTACTGGACTGACCCCTCTGCTGACGAGCTAGTCCAGAGGCATCGTATCCGGGGTCCCGCTAATCGCCAGGACTCCCCAGCAAGGCGCCCTGCCCTGGGGGTTAGTATTCTTCTCCCCACCTCTGTGTTCACTTCCTCAGACTATACCTATGAGCCCCCAGGTAGTAGCCACCTAAGAGAATTTTCTGTCTATACTAGGACTTGCATAAATGCCAGTAGCCCAAGCCTACTGTTGATTAGAGAGCAAAGGGTAGCAAAGAGTCAGCTGGAGAAGGCCATAGTGCATGGGAGCCTGAAGATTCTCCAGCCCTAAGACTGCCTTGCCAGGGTGGGGCCCGAGCCGTGTCTTTTCCTGGCAGATCCGGAAGCGCCACTCTAGTGGCGGTGCTTCAGAAGACCGGCTAGCTGCCTGTGCCCGAGAGTACGTGGAGTCCCTGCACCAGAACTCGAGAACTCGGCTGCTCTACGGCAAGAACAACGTATTGGTGCAGCCGGTAGGAATGCTTTGTGCCGCCAGTCCTCCCTCACTGCCCTCTTTAGAAGGTCCCAGAACCAGAAGCCTTCAGCCAGTTTCTTTGCTACGGAACTTGACCAGAGAGAAGGGAATACCATCCTACGCATCCTGTATTGTCATATGATTCATGCCCAGCTTGGAGTTGGCAGGAGACAGGAATGACATCTGTTCTGGCTAGCTGAAATCCAGGCTGTCCAGGCCTAGGATGGCAGCCAGCAGGCAGAGTGAATGCCCAGCATGGGTGTGGCTGGCCAGTGGCGCACCTGGCACTCAGGCTGACAGAACAGAACCAGTGGCACTAAGCCAACTGAGAAGAGACATTTAAATGTAGCTTCTGGCCCGGTGGTGGTGGTGCATGCCTTTAATCCCAGCACTCAGGAGGCAGAGGCAGGCGGATCTCTGTGAGTTCAAAACCAGCCTGGTCTACAAGAGCTAGTTCCAGGGCAGCTCCAAAGCTACAGAGAAACCGTGTCTTGAAAAACCAATAAATATATATATATATGTACACACACATACACACACACACATATCTTCTGTTCATCCTTGCTTTGCCCAACCTCCAGCCCCAGGACTCCATTGCTGGCCTGATGTGTTCCCTCTGGGGCTCATTCTCATGGGCCATCCAGTGAGACTCTCAGGCCCATGTTGTCTGTTTTCTGGTGTATCTCTTCCCTATAGAAGGAGGACATGGAGGCGGTCCCTGGCTATCTCTCCCTGCACCAGTCTGCAGAGAACCTGACTCTGAAGTGGACTCCCAACCAACTCATGAACGGGACTCTTGGGGACTCGGAGCTAGAAAAGAGGTAGAGCTCTCACACCTGCTCTCAGGAAGCAGGGAAAGGGATGGAAGCATGGCTCCAGAGAAGGGGATGGCTAAACAAAGAAGGCTCCAAGGGCCAAGCCTTATTCCTCATTCAGTGCCAGTAGTTACAGGGAGGGGCTGCCTGAGTGATTCCCAAGCCCTTTGAGACTGAGCCACTCCTGGCCATGGAGGGGTCGGCACAAACTCTGGCAGAGAGTTCCAGGCTCCAGGCAAACGGCAAACAGTGACTTAGAGGGACAGGGCTGGCCTGTCTTTAACACAGTTCCAGGGGTGATAGGACCGGTTGACAGGCGAGTCTTAGAGCATAGTAACACCTATGATTCCTTTTCAGTGTGTACTGGGACTATGCCCTGGTGGTGCCCTTCAGTCAGATCGTCTGCATCCACTGCCACCAGCAAAGTGAGTCTGCTCGACCGAGGCCAAGAGGGGAGGGAGGGCCGGTGCCTCCTTGCTGTGTGCACTGTGCATTGGATCTGTCAGACATACTGTGTCTTTCCCAGTGTCCTTGTTTTGTGGTGTTGGGAATCAGATTCAGGGCACTATACAGGCTAAGCATGTGTCCTACCGCTGAGCACACTCCCAGCCTTCCCACTGTCCTTATTTTTCTCTGAGCCATGGAGAGATGGCTCAGAGGTTAAGAGCACTGACTTTCCTTGCAGAGGTCCTGAGTTCAATTCCCAGCAACCACATGGTGGCTCACAACCATCTGTAATGAGATCTGGTGCCCTCTTCTGGCGTGTAGGCACACATGCAGCTAGAACACTGTATACATAATAAATAAATAAATCTTTAAAAACAAAACAAAACAAAAAAAACTTATGTGTATGGATGTTTCACCTACGTGTGTGTGTGTGTGTGTGTGTGTGTGTGTGTGTGTGTGTGTGTGTGTATACATCATATGTATGCATCATATGTATGCCTAGTGCCCATGGAGGCCAGAAGAGGGCATTGGGGCCCCAGAACTAAAATACAGATAGTTATGAACAACCATATGGGTACTAGGAACTGAATCTGGGTCCTCTGCAAAAGCAACAAACCACTAAACCAAACTCACTGGCCTCATTTGTTTGTTTTTTGTTCTTTGGTTTTATTTTGGACATTATTTAGTTTATGTGTGTGTGTGTAAGTACATACATTCACACCTGCACCAAAACACACATGGAGACCTGGGGACAGTTTGCCAGGAGTCGCCTTTCTCATGTGGGCCCCAGGGACGGGCATGAAGCTCAGATTGTTAGGTTTGCACCAGGCACCTTTACCCCCGACCGTCTGGCTGCCCTCTACTGTTCCTATGAGGGAAGCACCCAAGGCATGTTCTAGCCTGTCTGCCCTCCTTCCTAGCCTGGGAAAACTCACCAGTCGGGCCAGGGTGATGGGTCGGGAGGTCTCAAGAAGGGCCCCAGCCTCACTTGCGGGCATTCACCCCCACCAGAGAGCGGTGGCACGCTTGTGCTGGTGAGCCAGGATGGCATCCAGAGGCCGCCACTGCACTTCCCACAGGGAGGACACCTGCTGTCCTTTCTGTCATGTCTGGAGAATGGGCTGCTGCCTCGTGGACAGCTTGAGCCCCCGCTGTGGACCCAGCAGGGAAAGGTACCTTGGCAGGGGAGGCTCTGGGTGCAGGGCTGGGTGAAGGAAGGCCTCCTCTCTTCCTTTCCAGCACACAGTTCTCAGGAACAGCTTTGGGTGGGACCTTGGGTGGGACTGTGCAGTGGACAAGCTGACCACCCGCTCCCTCCACAGGGCAAGGTTTTTCCCAAGCTACGGAAACGCAGCAGCATACGGTCGGTCGACGTGGAGGAGCTTGGTATGGGACGGGCCACAGACTATGTGTTCCGGATCATCTACCCTGGGCACAGGCACGAACATAGTGAGTGTCCCCACGTTCCCTGTGACGAGTGCTCAGGGTGTGTGGAAGCACTGTGTCATTTGGGTCAGGCAGGCCCACTGACCAGGCCAGGTTAAGACAAGGGGTTCATCACTTACAGCCTCCCCGCTGAATCTTTAACTTGCAGATCATCCCTGTCTTGTACCTAGCTGTCTTCCCCCAAGTCACCCTGAGGCTCTCAGCTCAGCAGACCCAGGCATCACCATACGTGTTCCTTAGTCATATTTCATGCCATGATGCAGAAAGAAAGACTAGAAATATTAATAGAAGGTGGGAAACTCTCCATTCCTCTTCAGGCTGAAGTAAAAGATAGCGAACTCTCCAGCCCTCTTTAGCCCCACCTCCTAGCCTCAACAAACCAGCCAGGGTATAGGCACTGCACTTCCTTGACAGTGCAAGTTCACTTCTAGAGCCAAAGTCCTCAAGCCAGCTCCTGATGCTGAAGCAGGGGCTGCATCTGAAGAGGGTGAAGCCTGGAGCTTGGATGTTGAGGGCTGGTATCTGAGGTGGCTGGGCTCTTAAGGGCCCCATAGTGCACCTGGGCCTTGGGGTGTCTATGGCGAAGTACCTCCACATCGGTGCTCTTATCTGCTCGGTGACTCTACCACCTGTGCATTTCTCTGTATCAGACTTGCATTTCTTGAAGATGAGGGCAGGGAATCTGTCGGTCCACAGTGATTGTTGCCACCCAGGCCACCTACCCCTCCCTGCATTTCCTAACTTGTGCCAGAAAGTTGTCCATAGTTACACGTCTTTGTTGATGGGCAGATACAGATCGCTGTAGCACAAATGGCCCAATAAGCTTGGAGGACCTGGGCTTGGGGGCCTCCATTCCTCTCAGATGTGCCAGACAAGAGACAGCTAGTTACAGCCACAGTGCTGTGGACTGGCATTTCACCTCAGGCTTGGCTTGGTTTTGGTTTTGCAGCCTCTGTTTCCCTCCTTCAGTCGTGACACATTCCATTCTGGTCACATCACTGTAAGGTCCTCTTCCCTCCCTAGAGAGTGAGCCAGGCAGCAGGAGCTGAAACTCAGCTGAGTGACTCCTACTCCTCAAGGATGGCTCTGAGGGGATCCTGGAAGAATAAGGTTGAATTTATACTCTAAATGAGGGGCTTGCGGTTGTCTCTAAGTCAAGTTCAGCCTGACCATGACAGCAGCTAAAGAAAGATTGGGATTCATCTGGCCAGAGTCCTAGCTAGCCTTAGTCAGGGCTGGTGATCTCCTAGGTACACACATGTGCACGCGAGTGTGCGTGCACACACACGCATGCACACACATACATACCTTTCTTCTGTTCTTCCTAGAGAAGACCCCTTCAAACAGCGGAGCTCTCTAGCCACCTCCTATCCCTGAGCCTCTTGTCCTCTCCAGCAGAAGGTCCTTAGACCGCCCCGCCCCCATCCCTCCCTCCTCAAGGCCCTGAAGGTTCTCCACACCTTTCACCTCGAGGAGGGCCATTGGTCTCTCCTGCCCAGGACTAGGGTCCTCATGCCTCTGCCTCTCTCGCTATTCTCTTTGAGCAGTCACTATTAACTACCACCACCTAGCGGCCAGCCGTGCGGCCTCGGTGGACGATGATGAGGAAGAGGAAGATAAACTACACGCGATGCTCTCAATGATCTGCTCGCGGAACCTCACAGCTCCCAATCTGATGAAAGGTTTTTATCCCTCCCCACCCCGACTCACCTCGTCCTGACCCCCTTGGGCCCACTTGCCACCCACTGCAGGGGCTCACACAGCAGTGTTGGCATTAGGGGGACTTGCACGCAGGGCCATTTCCTTCTGTCAGAAGGCAGATCAGTGAGGACACAGGCAGGCCAGACAGGTACTGGCAAGAAGAGGGGACGTGCAGAGCAAATGGTTCTGGTTGAGGAGAGATGTTTTATACTGAGAGAGAAAGAGAGCATTGGGGAAGAGGGCTGGCTCTCTGATGACCCACCACTTGGGGGCCTGAATGGCTCTCAGAGCCGCTCCCTGTTCCTGCCAGTCACACCGGCAGATGCCAGACGGTGGTCTGTCTTTCTTTCCTGCTGACAGGAGAGGCCAGCTGGTTCTATGCTTCTAACTCTGACTTAGCAAGACAGGGTAAAGGTAGGAGTTGGACAGGTCAGGTGAGGGGTGAGGGTCATCATGAGAAGAGACCCCAAGGACTGGCCTTCCCAGCATGCATGAAGGCTATAGTGCTTTAGCATGAAGACCTGGTACTTGAGCATGAAGCTAGACTTACTTACCACGGGGGTCCAGGTACAGGCTCCCTGCAGCAACTTGAATTCCTGCCCCACATGCCCCTGGATCACTGTATGGGTTTGAACAAGTATCTCAACATCTCCAAGCTCAGTTTTCTCACTGGTGCTAGGTACCATGCCAGTGATGTTTCCCACGTGTCCTGTACTCTGGACCCCAACATCCATGGTGGCAGGGATCTCCTCCCCTGGAAAGAGCACAGCACAGTATTATCTCAGCATTCATCTGCCCACCAAATTCTTTTTTAACACAGCTGTCTTGTTGAGGAGCCCCACTTTTTGAAGAACCATCAATCAGGGTCCTATGAGGGTTAGAGAAGGCTCCAGGGAAGGCTGGACAGAGAAGCAGAGACTAGGCTAGCTCTTGGATGCTAGGGAGTTCCCCAGTCCCCACTGCGTCTATGCCACAAAGTTAATTGGTTCTCGTTCTTACAGAGGGAGCCTAATATATTACACTCCTTACAGAGATGCTGTTCCTTCTAATTCTCTCCTTACACTTCTACAGAGTTCTGCTAAGGGGCACAGCCAAGTCACTCAACCAGTAATAATGACTCCTATTCCTGCCAGCCAGGCCCATGGCTCAGAACACACCCAGCACCCCTCAGCCAATCCTGCCAGCTGCTCTTCTTCCTGCCACAGGTCTGCCTTCCTTCCCAGTCCTGTAGGCCGTGGAATACCCGACTCTTTAGGTTACTGACACACACACTTGCCATCTAGCTCTTTGCACCATGGACTTGAACAACACAGCTTGTTTATGTGTTAACTGGCCTTGAGTAGTGTGGGACCATTGAACTGCCCTGCAAACTGACCTCTTGGCAATAGAAAGGCCACTGACTACTGGGTGGAGTGGCACACACCTGTAATCGCAGCACTTTGTGGGTAGGGGAGGAGGGTCTAGGAGGTTAAGATCAGCCTTAGCTACATGAGTTTGAAGCTAACCCAGGCAACTTGAGATCTCAGAAGAAAAAAGAAAGCCCACTGACTAGTATTAGGACTGAAGCGTCTAAGATCAAATTTCCAAGCTCATGGAGTTCAGAGGCCTTGGAAGTCATCTGGGTATCCTTTTGTAGAATTGAGGGACTAGATGAACCCACAGTATATCCCCTGTGCTCCCAGTACTTGGGGGAGGGATATAAGTATAGGGAAGTGGGGAGTAGGGATGGAGGATGGGAGCTCCCCTCTGCACTCCAGTCCATAATGACAACACTGTTGAGTTCTGCAGCCATTGCTTTTTCAGGCCTGCAACATGCTTGACTTGTGCATGTGATTCAAGTGGCGGGGCACCCAGTTCTCTTCCCTTCCCCTCCGTTTCCCGCTGCCCCCTACTGAGCAGAGATGCTGTTCACTCTAATTCTGCTCCAGGCCGGGCACCTTTCACTCGGAGTCCTAGGGGCTGTGGGGTTCACCCACCTTGAGTGTTTGCTTTATACTTTCCTCATGCTCAGAGGAGAGAGCAGAGTCAAAGCTGACCCAGCAGAACCCTGCCCAGCCTGCTGCCTTACCAGTCCCTCACCCCGCCACTCCAGGGCTCCAGCTGTCTGCACTGGGTTGTCAGTGTAGTGTGTGCAAAGTTGGCTGGTTCAGCTCCTTCCTGGAGAATTAAGGTGAAGAGCATTGACCCAGGAGATGTGCCTTGGTTGGGCCCAGCTTTCTGGGCATGAGCTTGTTTCCCTCTGTGCCCATCCTCCACCCTCTGCGCCTGTCACCATCCCTGCCTGCTGCCTGCTGCCTGCCTGGCTGGGCTGATTTCTCCCCACCACCCACCTGCCCCTACCCCTGGTTCCTCCCACAGCTGACTTCCTGCCTGCTGCAGGAGCACGAGCTAAGTGCCCAGCCCCACTACCTGCTCTATCCTCCCCTGCTCTTCCTGAAGTCTTCAGCATGGCTTGTGACCCCTCATTCCCAGAGCCGCAGCCCCCTACCACGTATATTCCCTTAATTTACCTCCTGGTGGAGCTGAAGGGCCAGACGCTGACACAATCCTACCAGTGGGTCTGAGGGGACAAGGCAGGGCAGCCCTTGAGGGGACTAGAGGGAAATCCGCTCAGCCCTCTCCACCAAGGCACACCCAGAGCTGGAGTCTGGCTATCCAAAATCACCAGGCCTAGGCCTGCAGACTGTGGGGAGTCAGGGTCTTTTGCCAGATTTACCTAGAGAACCTTTGCTGAAAGACTTCAGCACACAGAGCTCCTCACCCTTCACTCTCCCTGCACCTCCCTTCCTCGAGGTGACACCAGTCTTTCACTTCCCACCTTCACTGTGTTTCATCTCTGTGGCTCCTGGCGGATATTCATCCTGAACAGTTTTCTACCCCACTCTGGCCCTAAAAACTCTCAAGAGTCTTGACTCAGTTCTAATTTAGATCAACAGGGATGGCGGAGACAGTGCCATCTACAGACATACAGACATACCCAAGGCTCTGTCTATGACGCTGCACCATGCATGGTCAGCTGTGACTGGTGTGTTGGATCATTGAGTTCATGTGCCCAGACACTACTTCCACCCTGCCAGCCCTGGGAAGTTCTCCTCCATTCCAGCTCACACAAGAGCTGAGTGCCCTCAGAGCAGGCCTCAGGGTGTTTGGTTTGGGCAGGAAGCACTGTTCCTACTTAGCCACTGGCCACCAGATCTGGGATGGTTCAGGGTAATGAGACAGATAGCTTGAGGCTCCCTCAGGGATTTTGGTCATTGATACTGAGGCTTCCAGATACATTTCTGAGCATCTGAGAGAGAAGCAGGCTGGGCCTTGAAAGGCCAGGGCTAACTGGCAGTGTTTTGGGAGTGGAGGCCTTTGCTCTTCTAGCCTTTCCTCTGGGAAAGCATGTATTCTCTCTGGTATTGATGGAGGTGGGTAGACAAATCACCCACAGCTCAGTCCAAGTATTCCATTACATGGGAAAAGCCACCTTCTGTCTTCTCCAGACTAGGGGAAGCTGGACAGTGTTAGGCACCCTCACTCTCCCACTATGTCCATCCCTGGGTTCTTAGGCAGACACCACCTTGCGAATTTCCACCAATGGGTGATTTCGTCTGCAGCTCTGGGCAGAGGTGGGCATGCTGCAAGGGCACTTGGGGGAGGAAGCCTACCAGGCATTGACCTTGGCCCCTTCCTGCCCTCAGATGCTGGTGACATGATTGAGATGCAGGGTTTTGGACCCAGCCTGACAGCCTGGCACCTAGAGCCACTGTGTAGCCAGGGCTCCTCCTGCCTTTCCTGCTCCTCCAGTAGCTCCCCTTACGCAACCCCCAGTCATTGCAGCTGTGTTCCTGACAGGTGAGTGGGCAGGATGGGAAGTAGCCTCCTGTTGATGCATAACCACGTGTATCCTCCTGGCCTTACAAGCTCCTCCACAGGCATGTCAGGGTGGCCTCTTTAAATTGGACAGACCTGGATTCAGATTTTATTTATGCTACCTACATCGCATTAGCAAGTTGCTGAGTCTCTGTGAGCCTCTGTCTTTCCTTTTTGTTTTATTTGAGACAGGGTCTCACCGTGTAGCTCTGACTGTCCTGGAATTCACTATGTAGACCAGGCTGGCCTTGAATTCAGAGATCCACCTGCCTCTGCCTCCTAAGTGCTGGGATTAAAGACGTGGACCACCACTGCCGGGCCACTTCTGTATTTCTAAACCTCTGTTTTCTCCCTTGCAAAATGGGGTGATACCACCTCCTTCCTAAAGCAGGTGAGGACCATGTGACTGTCCAGGGCTGTACCTCCATGTAATGGATAGCATACTCCGGTCACCCTCCTGTTATGGACATAGTCCCACTGTCAGGCTGTGTGTCTGGGAACACTTTTGGGCCCATTGACTGAATATTCTCCTTCACCTGTTACTTCACTTTTAACCTGCCATTTCTGGGGATCCTGAAGTGTCTCCATTTATACATAAGGATATCAAGATTCACTGGAGTGCCAAATGGTAGTGGCACACGCCTTTTAATCCCAGAATTCAGGAGGCAGAGGCAGGTGGATCTCTGAGTTGAGGCCGGCCTGGTCTATAGAGCGAGTTCCAGGCCAGCCAGGGCTACACAGAGAAACCCTGTCTTGGAAAGAAAAAAGAGTCACTAGAAGGATGGCTGGCAGGGTGGGGCCAGTCTCGAACTGCCAAGCTATACACCCCACTCTCCACACACACAGCCCCTGCACCCTGAAGCCACAGTGTCAACCCTTCTTAGCAGTGGGCTACAGTCCCCCCTCTGAGCCAGGATGTTTCCACAGGTTGCCCCTGAGGCTGCTGTGTGAGAGCATGAAGAGGCAGATTGTGTCCCGGGCCTTCTATGGCTGTGAGTGTGTGGCGAGGTGGGGCTCCGAGGGGCTGGGGGTGGGGAAGCATCTCAGCCACAGCCTCCTTCTTGCCCGTTGTAGGGCTGGCCTACTGTCGCCACCTGTCCACAGTGAGGACCCACCTGTCAGCACTGGTGCATCACAACATTATCCCACCAGACAGGCCCCCTGGGGCCTCAGGTGGCCTTACCAAGGATGTGTGGAGCAAGTATCAGAAGGACAAAAAGGTGCGAACTGGGCTTCCAAGGGCAGAGGCATGGGGCGGGGACTTGGGAGGCAACAGTTATCTGTAGCTGCCTGCTCCAAACTGAATGGTCATTTGGGGTAAAACATGGTATGGGTTGGGCAATAGTGGCGCACGCCTTTAATCCCAGCACTCAGGAGACAGAGGAAGGCTATCTCTGTGAGTTCAAGGCCAGTCTGGTCTACAGAGAGAGTTCCAGGACTGGTTCCATAGCTACTGAGAAACCCTGTCTCGGGTGGGGCAGGGGGGAACAACCCATGATAGGGAGTTGGACAGATAGCAAGACTGATGCCATGGGGTGACATGCATTGGAGATATATGGCTGATCTCATCTACATGGGAAGGGACTGGGCTGGGAATCCAATTGACTTCTATATTGATCTGAGATTTGATAAGCTTTGCTCTACCCTGTGAGGAAGATGGTGAGACAAGATCTCCTATAGCTATAACCACAGAACAAGAGAATATGGCTGCCCCAAGCAGGGTGTGCCTGGGCTCAGTAAAGCCGCCAAAGGCCAGGTCAAGCTCTCCCTGGGATGTGGCTTGGCTACTGGGCCCCAGTAACTGGAAGCTGCATAGTCTTTACCTCTGGCTCCCTCAGAACTACAAGGAGCTGGAGCTCCTGCGGCAGGTGTACTATGGTGGTGTGGAGCATGAGATTCGCAAAGATGTCTGGCCCTTCCTGCTTGGCCACTACAAATTTGGCATGAGCAAGAAGGAGATGGAGCAGGTAAGGGAGCCTTCTCCGACGGAGCCAAGGAACTAGCAGCAGGGCAAGTGACCCCAGAGAGGGAGCCTCGGAAGTCTCAGCCCCTCCTAACTAGAAACAGCAGAGGAAGATGGTAGCGGAGCAGCCCCATGGACCTCACTCGAGGGCCTGCTCCAGTCCAGCCATCTCACCTGCGTCCCCTCTAAGCTGAGTTCCAGTGTTTGCCCAACCCTGAAGAGCCCTTTGGGCACCCTCCCCTCATGGTCATGGTGTCGTCTGAGCACAGGTGGATACAGCTGTGGCAGCGAGGTACCAGCAGGTGCTGGCAGAGTGGAAGGCCTGCGAGGTGGTGGTGAGGCAGCGGGAGCGGGAAGCTCATCCAGCCACGCTCACTAAGTTCTCCTCGGGCAGCAGCATCGACAGCCACGTGCAGCGCCTGGTGCACCGAGATTCCACCATCAGCAATGATGTGAGCCAGACTGAGGGAAGGGCTTGGTGGGGAGGGCTAGTGGGGCCCACGAATCTCTCATGCACAAGGGTCCTGAGCATGGGGCCATCTTCCAGTACTGGCAGTTGGGTCCTGGGCAAAGACTTCAGGTGTCAGTGCCTCAAAATTTCAACTAAAGAACGGGCAACTAATGGTACTTTCACACCAATATACAAGTCATTGCTTTGTGCTTCTTTTGAACAGTAGGGGGAAGTGGGTCTCCTGGAATTTGGGGAAGCTTCTCCCTCCTTGTAGAGAAAGTAGTCATGGAGTCTCACAAGTTACACAGTACTGCATCTGCTCCTGGTGAGATCAGTGTCTCGGAGCTAGAGCATCCCATATCTGGCCTCTGTCTCCAGACTTCTCCATTCCCATGCCTCTGATTGAAGAGGCTTTATGGAATGTTATTGGCTGAAGAACAGAGGAGCACTTAGAGAGCCATTGCTGTCCGCTGGCAGGGTCCTTTCTCTACAGTTTTCTGTCACCCTGTATGAGGAACTGCAGAGCTGGCAGAGCACTCGTGGGCTGCTCTTCCTTCCCCTTCTGCCCTGAGAGCAGCAGGCAATAACTGCAGCCCACTGTTGCTGCCCCACCCAGATTTGAATTTCTTTTTCCTTTTTCTTTTCCTTCCTTTTTTCTTTCCTCTCCCCAGCCCCTTCTATCTCTACTGGCCTTAGCTGTCCTCCTGCCTTAGCCTCCTTAGCTGGGATTACAGGCATGCTCTGCCTATATATTCAAGTATTTATTATTGAGTCAGGGCCTCACGTTGGAGTTCTGGAACTCACTATTGTAGACCACGGTAGCCTGGAACTCACAGAAGTCCACCTGCCTCAGCCTCCCGGGTGCTGGGATTAAAGTTGTGCACAATGCCCAGCCCATAAGTGGCTCTGTTTTTAAAATTTACTTATTTTTATGAGTCTGAGTGTCTCACCTGCACGTATGTCTGTGCACCACATGTGTGCCTGGTGCCTGTGGAAGTCAGAAGAGGGCATCAGATTCCCTGGAACTGGAGTTACGGATGATCAAGAACCACCATGTGGGTTCTGGGAATCTACCCAAGTCCTCTGAAGAGCAGCCAGTGCTCTTAACCACTGAGCATCTCTCCAACCACCATTTTGTGGCTTTTCCCCCTTTCAAAACTGTCTTTTTCCAAACTATGACACATAAGTGTGTAAAACGCATCACTTTTTATGCTAAACTAACAAATTATTATGTAAAGGCCAGGCTTGCTGTCACACATCTGAGATCTCAGGACTCTAGAGGCAGAAGTAGTGGGATCAGGAATTCAAGGCTAGTCTTAGCTACATAGCAGAGTCAGGACCATCCTGGGTTACCTAAGTCCCTATTTAAAAAAAAAAAAAAAAAAAAAGAAGAAGAAGAAGAAAGAAAAAGAAAGGGAGAAAGAGCCTGGCACTGGTGTCGCACGCCTTTAATCCCAGCACTCGGGAGGCAGAGGCAGGCGGATCTCTGAGTTCGAGACCAGCCTGGTCTACAAGAGCTAGTTCCAGGACAGGCTCCAAAGCCACAGAGAAACCCTGTCTCGAAAAAACCAAAAAAAAAAAAAAAAAATGGAGAAAGAAAGGCGTCTTTAGATAAAGTTTGTTCTTGATATTTTACTAATTATGAATGTTAACAGAAAATATAAGGTAGAGCAGGACTTGAAAGAATATAACTCCAGCCAGAGAGATGACTTGGCAGTTAAGAGCACTGGCTACTCTTCCAGAGTTTCTGGGTTCAACTCCCAGCATCCTCATGACTGTTCTTTTTGTTTGTTTGTTTTTGTTTTTCAAGAACCTGCCTCTGCCTCCTGGGTGCTTGGGATTAAAGGCGTGCGCCACCACTGCCCGGCTAACATGGCTGGCTGTTCATAACCACCTGTGACTCCAGTTCCAGGGCATCTGATGCCTTCTTCTCGCCTCCATGGGCACTGCATACATGTGATGCACAGACATACACATGAACAAAACGCCCATAAAATAAACATTTCTTTAAATGTCTAACTAACAAGACACCCTCTCTCCTATGCACTGTTCTTAACCCTTTGCTCGTGAGCAGACTTGTGCTCTGGCTTTTGTAAAAGCCTGCGTCTGGGGGCTGGAGAGATGGCTCAGAGGTTAGGAGCACCGACTGCTCTTCCAGAGGTCCTGAGTTCAATTCCCAGCAACCACATGGTGGCTCACAGCCATCTGTAATGAGATCTGGTGCCCTCTTCTGGCCAAGCGTACATACAGATAGAATATTGTATACATAATAAATAAATCTTTTAAAAAAAAAAAAAGCCTGCATCTGGGAGGGCCAGATGGCTCAGCAGGTGTCGGCACTTTCTGCACAAGTCTGATGACCTGAGTTTGATCCTCAAAAGGAGATATTGACTCCACACAATTGTCCTGTGGCCTTGTGCACACTGTGGCACAGGCAGCACCACCCCCCACACTCACCATACACACAGTAATAACATGCAGCCCCACACCCACACTCACCATACACACACAGTAATAACATGCAGCCCCACACCCACACCCACCATACACACAGTAATAACATGCAGCACCACC
>PVIU01005295.1:22773-115468 GCA_004026605.1 Ondatra zibethicus | reverse complement strand
TTCCCCCCCCCCCCCCCCAGGCTAGTCCTTGAAGACAGGCACTTCTTCCCAAGAATGTTTTTATTTGGGCAAATCAAATGAACTCTGGAAATTTAGAAAAATCTTTGTAGTGACAAACGTATAGTGAAATGATCTCAAATCATTTTAATAGAGACTAAAAAAATTTTATTCCATAATTTATTTCATCTTTGCCTAACATGAGTTTAAAATAAACCCCAAGTTTAATTTAAATTTTCAGATGTTCATTGAATTATCACTAGAATTGCCTCAAAGAAGGGAAAAACTAAAGCTAAAAAAATTCAGTTCAGCACTATAATTTGTACATACCAAATGTAGTGATAGTGAAGTTAAATGTACAAGTTTTTATTGGTTGCCAAAAACATGCTTCTCAAAGAACAGTGACAAACAAGAGTATAGAAACAGATAAAACAAACAAAACATAGAACACCTGAGACTCACTGTATGAATTCTCCAGATTAACCCAAAGGGTGCACAGAATGTGTGCTGGATGTCTCACCATAGTTACTGCCACTGTGTTGTATTCTGCGCCATAGACAAAGAACACAGTGTGCCAGAGGTGGAAACCCAGCAACCTGAAGGACACTGTTCTTATTCTCAGAGACTCTCCAGCCTCGGACTTTCAGTGTCTTCTGCTCTCTCTTCACTAAGTAGATGGGGCACCTAGCCAGGAAGCCTCCATGACCTAGTTAAAGTTGAGCTCATCAATGTAACACAGAGCCTTTGTCATTACCATGGGGATGAATTCCACTTCCCAAGCTCTGTTAGAAGAGGTAATGCCCCTAAGTGTTGTGGGATAACGCTCTTATACCCTGTAAAGATTTGTCACTCATATTGGGTTAATAAAATGCTGATTGGCAAGTAACCAGGCAGGGAGGATAGGTGGTGCGATCAGACTAGAAGAATTCTGGGAAGAGGAAAGGCTGGGTCTGCAGTTGCCACCCAGATGCAGAGGAAGCAAGATGAGAATGCTTCACTGGGTAACGTATCAAACCACGTGGCTAAACATAGAAAAGAATTATGGGATAATTTAAGTTGTGAGAGCTAGTTAGCAATAAGCCTGAGATAATAGGTCAAATGGTTTATTATTAATAGAAGCCTCTGTGTGTTTCTTTGGGAATGAACAGCTGCAGGACCAGGTGGACAGAAACTTCTGTCTACAACTAGGGTTGTGTTGCCTCCACCATTTCTCTTAGAATTCCTGCACCCAGCTGGATACCTCAATTCCTTTCAGGGCTATGTTCCTTCTTTCACATGTCCCTGTTTTCCATGTGTCTCAAACGTTGAAAAAGTCTGCTAACCATAGGAGCCAGGTGTTAGTTCTGCTGAGTAGATTAGCAAGTCTAAAGTATGGGATTCAATGCGCATGGCTATGGGAATTTAGTATATAATAATGATGGGACTTCAAATCAGTAGGGAGAGTTAGCACTGAAAATAATACTGGGGAACTTTAGAGTCTGTTTTTTTTCTGTTTATAGTTGTTAAAATTTCTTTTCTTTTGTGTACAGGGTCTCATGTAGCTCAGACTCCCCTGTATCTTACCTCCCGGGTGTGCTGGGATTACAGACATGTACCACCATACCCAGTATTCAGTTTCCTTGCATTCTTCAAAATAAAGTGAATACAGACAATGTGAATGCTTAGTTGTGCAAAGTCAAAGCACTGAAGTAGAGCAGTGTTTGAAGAACAGTGGATAGAAATGCTTGAGTGAAGGCTTTTCTATGCTAACTCTACAGATACAGCTAAGAAGGAACGTGACCATGAAGAATTTAAAATTTCTTTCTTAAAGAAACAAAACAACAAGGGGCTGGAGAGATGGCTCAGTGGTTAAGAGCACTGACTGCTCTTCCAGAGGACCCAGGTTCATTTCCCAGCACCCACATGGCAGCTCACAACTACCTGAAGATCCAGTTGCAGGGGATCTGACACCTTCACACCAATGCACATAAAATAAAGTTAAATAAACCATAAAAATATTTTAAAAAAAGAAACAAAACAACAAAAAAGAAATTGCTTTCTGGTTGTCTGTTCTAGTGGTGTGGACATGGGTAAGCGTGAGCCCCTATACTTCCATCCCCTGTGTCTGAGCTAGGCCTGTGACCTGTCTTAAAGAGAAGAATATGAACGACATCTCAGCTTAAATCCTCCCCAGGAGCTCTGGCAGCTTCTGCCATTTCGCTGCTGGAGAATCCTGCAAGAGACAGTGTGTCAGAGGTCATGTGGAAGGGTTCTTTGGGACCAAGCATCCTGGAGTTTGAATGACTTAAAAGCAAATGTGATGGTTACTACTGAATGTCAACTGGCCAGGGCCTGGAATCACCTAGAGGACAAGTCACTGGGCGTGTCTGATTCCTAGATGAGGCTAACTGAGGTGGGGAAACCTACCCAAGTGTGGGGCATCGTTCTATGAGCTGGAACCCTGCATACAAAGAAGAAAAGGAACCTAGCACCGGCACTCCTCTCTCTCTGACCTGACAGGGATGCTCAGTGCCACCAGCTGCCTCGCACTCCCACTGACACGCTGTCCCTGCCATGACGACCACACCCTCACACTGTGAACCAAAGTAAACCCCTCCCCCTTGCGTCGCTTTTCTGGCCTGCTAGTGTTGCTCTGCACAGCGACTAGACAGAAGATGTCACTGCAGACGGCACCTGGGCTTCACCTTCCTGCGGCACTATGCCCTAAAAAATTCACGACTCTCAGGATTTCAAAGATTAAAAAATATTTCTAAAGACAGTAGAGAACTTGTTAGAAGCAGTCGATAATCAAAATGTTCCATGAGTCAAATTCAAAAGAGAAACAACAAACTGAGGGAAAGTGCAAGTAATATATTGGCCCTGAGACTAATTTCTTACATATAAAAAAATTGTCTTGCTAATCAATAAGAAAAAAAGACAACATAATAAAAAAAATAAACAAGAGGATCTTAAAAGCAATCCAATGGACTAATACACAGTGATCAATAATGATTTGAAATATGCTCAATGGGGTGAGAATCCATTATTTGCCTATTGGATTGGAAAATATTTAAAAGCTTAGTGATAAATAACATAAAATGCCCAGCTCAGTGATGAACAGAACGGCAATGTTACATCACTATACCTTTAGAGCATTTTGTTAAAGTTCCCAATGTTTATATTATTTGACAGCAATATGATCTCTAACACTGTCCTCAAAGACATACCCATGAACACAGGATATCTAAATTGCCATCTGTGGAATGTCTGGATCTTGCCCCTAACCGTTATGCTAATGCCATCACCTCCCATGAAATGGAGTTTGGAGACAAGTTCTTCCGGAATGATTAGATTCACATAAGGCCATGAAGGTGGGGGGGACAGGTGATGGAACTAATGTCCTGATGAGAGGGGGAAGTGCAGCAAGCGCACAGATAGCTCTTTGTTTCCCACGCTCTCCCCCACTCTCCTGGCCACACCAGGACCAGCAAGGAGGCCATCAACAAACAAGAAAAAAGTCTTGTGGTCTTGGACTTCCCAGGCCCCAGAATTGTGAAAAATTAACTTCTCTTGTTCCAGTGTGGTTGCAGGATGTAGAAAAATCAAGCTGGCCTTGGGCTGGAAGTGTTCTCCCTGTTGGCTGATGTCTATACTGTGAAATGGTGGGAGCTAAAAGCGTTTGGTGATTTTTTTCAGCTGTGGCTCCTGTGAGCTACAACACTGACCTGCTAGGAAAAATAAAGTAGTAGTAGCACAACTGTTGTGAGAGTGACCAACTCGATTCTGATTGGGTTTGAGGCCAGATCCAGAGGAGGGAATTTTGTCAGGGACAGTCAACCTGGTCACAACCCTGTATCTGCTGAGACCATAGGCCCTAAGGGGGGAACATGTTGTCAAACGGCCTTCTGAATAGTTATGTTTCTATAGATATAATGTTGTTCTCAGCCATGGCCAGAGATTTCTGCTTGCAGCAGGCTAGGGAAAGACACATAACAAGTCAAAATGCTGAGACTAACAGCCCAGACAGGAACATCTATCTTACTCTCTCCAAGGCAACGGGGCATCAAAGAGGAGGAGATGGATTGAATATAAGAGCTGGACAATGGGAAACACTGACTTCTGGCCATAACATTGGCCACTGTACACATGAACACATAGCATGTGTGGTCATCTACACAAGACTTGCATAAGATGAAGCCCATAAACATTTCATTATACATGGAAGAGTGCTTAGTGTCCTGATGTCGCGCCCCTCCCTGGAGGGCTGCGGGCAGTGGACAGTTGCTGGGGAGAGGTGAGCCATTTTCTTCAGTGGCTCAGCCAACACTCAAGTTGATGCAAATGACGCCTAACGCATCTCAGTGCAAATGACCCCTAATGTATCTCAGTGGGTAACAAAGTAAGAACAGAAGACACAAAAGTAGGAGGAGACTTGGGAAGAAGAAAGGATTCACAGGAATTGGGGGTGATGATAGAGGGTAATGAGGGTGTAAATTACATATATGTACACATGTACACACATACCATTGTCAAAGAATAAAATATAAGTTTTTTATTATGAAAATTGCTCCTTCTATGGTATTTTGCTATGTTAACCTAAGCAGACTAAGCTATGAATGATAATACTCATTTTGCATAATTTTTGACTATACTAAATGTTAGAAAATTCTACATATTTACTCATATTAATATGATGATAGAAACTATAGCACAGTCAAATATGAGGCAATAATGTATAGTTCTTTACAAGACTGTGGCAGACCATATATTCTGAACTAAGGGGGTATTGTTAGCTTTACATAAAGTAGAAAAGAGCACAAATTTATGACCTTTTAAGAAAAATATAAGCATACATATTTTGCACACCTGAAGACATGTGAGCTTCTGTAACATGTTCCTGAGCACACACAGAAGCTTGGATGCTGATTGGCTCTGAGGATTGGGGACGCTAAAGGTGAGCATGGCATCAACAGGGAGTGAGGGAATCTTGCCTTTCCCTCCACACCTATCTCTACCGCTGTTCTTCGCCATGTGAAATGTGTAACTTGTATTAAGAAGAAAAGAAACAGTGACGTGTTCATGAGTCATTTTGCTAGGAGATTTCCCATTTCACTGATACTCAGGCTGTAGAGTTGCTGGGCCTCCTGATGTCAAACTGGCCCCGTGAGTAGGTTGTCACATTAGAGGACACCATGCAAATATTCCTTTTCATGTCTGGGTTGGAGATGCACTAAGTTTGGGGGAAGCTGGGTTTCCCCGGAAAAGATAAAGCATATTGGCCAGGACAGCTAATAATGCTGTAACTCAAGGTCAGGGCCAGGGGTCAGGGTCAGAGTCAGGGTTAGGCAGTGTTAGGGTTAGGGTCAGGATCAGGGTCAGGGTTGGAGTAAGACAAGGTTAGGGTTATAGTTATGGAGAGAGTCAGGATGAGGGTGAAGGTTAGGGTTATGACCCTGTATAGCCAGGGGCTTCGTTTCTAAGCATGACAGTGATGCTGTTCTTCCAACTCTGGTCTCTTCAATAGCAAGCCTTCCTGGCAGTGTGATACCTACGAAGTGTTCAAGGAGCCTTGGATTCTGACACCCGTTCTGAGTGGAGAAGGAAGAAGTAGATAGATTACCACGGTAAGCCCATGCTGTTCTCAGACTTCTTTTGACCTTTGTAGATTAGTTTTTCTAAATCTGTAGGTGTTTGTGGAAATACTCCTTATGCCTATTATTTGACATTCAAATGGGGTCATGCCTTCAAGTTTCTCTTAGATGCACTTATTTTATTCTGTTTTCTGAGTTGAGAAATAAAAACAAATGTTTAATTTTCTCTTAAAACCTGCAAGACTTTACATCAGTGTTAGGTTTTCAGATAACTGTGTCACCCTCTTATAAATTTGAGAGCCATGATTGCTCTGTTATTCATGTAGAACAGGCCAGATTCAAAACACTGGTCTAAGGAGAGCAAACTGAAATTAGAACATTTCATTATTTATGCCATGTTGCGTGCCAGTCAGTTACTGGCTCTTAGCAGACGTCAAGCCCGCAAGCTTGGTTGGTGTGGCAGTCTCTTGAAGCACTCCCATTTGGAAAACATTCTGGAATGTATGCGTACGAAAACCTCCAAACACACATCATCTCACAATTCAAATTCATGGACATGTACCACTGAGAGGAAGAGCAATAGAATTCACACACTAACAGGAATTCCCACCAAGGAACAAAGTCTTAACACAACCCCCAGGTTCAAAGGGAAGGATGAGCACGGCTCAGCAACCACAAACAAAATTCATTCCCAGATATGTCAAATGGCAAAGAAAACATCCATGGATTTCCTGGTGTATGGGATTGTGTCACCCCTAAATGGGGAGAAAGAAAAACAAAAAGGAGAAAGGAAAGGAGAGAAGAGTGGAGGAAGAAAAGAAACCAAGACAAACTGCTAAACAGTCACTGGTATAAAAAACAAAGAGCCTTAACATCTGAATTGAAAGGCTGGGGTTTTAATAAGAAAAAGTTCATTTTGATGTTTCAGGTCTTGAGAAAACAAGAGTGCACTGGCAAGGTTGGCAGAAATAGTTGATTGATAAACATCTCATGAGATGGAACTGATGGGGAACTGATGGCACGATTTTCAAGACAGGAAAGTCCACATAACACTGAACAATGGTAACGGGAAATAGACCATCTCATAAGGATAGCATGTTCCAGACTGCCAGCAACTGAGACTGGAGCCAAGTTCAAAACAAACAAGTAGAAATCAAGTTGAGAAATCTTGTAGAAGAATATTTCCAAGAGTTCCAACGGCTCTGGGTACATTTGGAGTTAAGAATATATCACTGAAGATGTAACACAGAATGTAAAGGCTTAGAACCAAGGCAAGAGAATCAGGCACTGTGAAGCTCCTACAATGGTTTGGGCTCTACAGGTTGTTACTTCTTTAATCTAAAGCAATTCCTAGTTTACTCTTTCCTCTCTCATCCCTGCTGGTTTCTTCCCCCACCCCTTTGCTTTAAGTTTTAAGCTTTATGTTTTTCCTTCTGCATGGTTCCTTCCTTACCCTTGACTGATGAATTAAACCAAACTTGCACACACTGTCATGTCTTCATTTTTAATACTTCATTTTTACTTCAAGTTCTGCTACATATTTTACACTTTTCCTTTTTTTTTCTTTCTAAGACATCGGTAGCATGAAAAAATAAAGCACTTTGGTCCTCACTACTGTGGTCACAATGCCATTTTATTTGAATGGGTCTTAGCACTATTTCTTATTGGGTAAAATATGTTTTGTGGTGAGAGAATTCTTATACTTAGTAAGTGAAGGAAAATAATGTCAAGCGAACAGATTTTGGGGACTTCTGGCTTTGGGAACTTCTTATGGAAGGCTAAGAGATTTAGAGACAAAAGATTTTTTGTAATATTCAGGTACAGAATAGAATAATGCAACAATAGTCACAGATACTGAGTGATATTAAGGGTCCAAATACAGTCAAACTCATTTTGAGTGTAAAAATTTAGCTTTTCAATTTGCCTCCTGCTGCACAGAAGTAATACACCAGGCGGCTCATTCTCACATTTGAGCCATTGTTAACCACAGTGGGAGGAGGAGGGTGAGATGCAGGCCTTGGCTATTATATCCCACTCACAAGAAAGGGGAAGAAAATTATAGTGCAGAATGACCCATCAAATTTCCCTGACAGGTGCTAATTCATTTTGATCTATTCTCACTGTAATTTCATTGGTTGTGTATGGGGGGGACACATACATATTTATAAGTGTGGAAGCAGGCCGCTGTTGTTCTGTTTATAATTTATAGCGACAAAGGATTCATTTATATTTCCATATTAGAAGTCCCAAGGTGACCCTGCGGTGGATACCAGCCCCCCTGCTGTGTTGGGTTTCTAACATAATAAAGAATAAAGCAAAACAATGCTACATCCTGACCTGGGCTCATGGGTAATCAATTCACATATTTACTGTGAAAACAATAGCTCTGTGCAAAACAGGAGCATTACCACAGTCTGCTGCAGAAAACCCTTGGGAGCTCTAGAAGGGCCTGCCTTGGAAGCAGCTGATTAATCAGAGTTACTGATGCTTCATTAAAGAGTTATTGTTTTAATTATAATTAACACTCAGTACTTACTCATGGAAAAGGTGCCGGGAGACCTCTAGCACGCTCTCTGATGACACGTGTGGCTCCCGTACTTTGTAAGCTACGGACAAATATACGTGGTAAAATGGAGAGGCGAATGGGAGAACGAGATGGGGTGTGAGTCCAGAAGTTGTATTTAGTTTCATGTGCTGTGCTATGCAAAACATTGCATTCTACATGGCCACCTCTCAGGCTAGGAGACTGTGGCACATTGTCTATGTGTTCTACAGACTGTTTCATGAACTCAGTGGAGTGAATTCTTTTAATTTCAAATTCCATGTGCTGAATAAGAATTCTAGTGTGTACTGTGACAAATAACACATAATTAGGAAGAGGACTAACTGGATTTTCATTACAAAAGCAGATATAGCTCATTAATAAACATATATGTTGAATATAACTAGTAGTTAGAGAAACATACATTTAAAATGTAGTTAGATACCACTATATAGATGATAGATGGATGGATAGATGAATAGGTGGGTAGATGGATGGACAGATGGATGGATGGATGGATGAGTGGATGGATGGATGGATGGATGGATGGATGGATGGATGGATGGATGGATGGATGAGTGGATGGATGGATGGATGGGTAGGTGGATGGACAGATGGATGGACAGATAGATGAATGGATGGAGGGTGGGTGGGTGGGTGGATGGATGGATGGGTAGACAGACAGATAGATAGATAGGGATAATGAATAAGTTGACAACATCAAGTATTGACATAGTTGAGGAGAAATAGAAATTATTTTCTACCTCATGTAACAAGTTACAGCACTACAAGTCACTCAGGTGATTTTCTAAAGTATGAAATGCACCCTGTTATTGGATCCCAAAGAGAGCCCAGTTATTCTCCTAGGTATTAGGCTGAGGCAAATGTCCCCTCAGACTTGCCTACAGTGTTTCTAACATAACTCAAAACATTAATACAAATGTCTGCTGGTATGGGAAGAGACAAAATATTTCCTTTGTAACCATCATTAAGACTTTACTGGGCTGAAATCAAGAGAGTAGTTCCATGGAACAGCAATTGTCTAGCACACATAAGGCCCTGGATCCAGTCAGTAGCAATGAAAACTACATGTCATTTACATGAAACAATTTGAAAAGAATTTCAAGATTACAGTGAGAAAGTAAGTCAGATCTATTGGGACCATTTAGGGTCCTGGCCTCCAGCTGCTCTTCGCTGCTAGTGATCTTTCCTTTCCTTCTGATTTGAGTTACTGAAAGCTGTGTCAAAATTGTTTACCAGCTCTGCTTCATGAGCACGTGTTGCCTTGCCTTGAGGATCAGAGGATAAGGTTTTCACCTGCTGGCCCACCTGACTGTTGGGTATATAAGCCTCCATGGTGCTACTGAATAAAGGGCTTCTTACCAGTGACTAGAGGTTCGTGTCTCTGTCTCTGTCTGTGTGTCTTTGTGTGTTTCAATTTCCAGCCCCTTGCCTAAAGCTCACAAACTCTATGGTAGTGCATAGAGCACAGACAGGGAGTGTGTGCTGCAATTGGAGGTCCCACAGAGATCGGGAACTAGGGAATGCTGGGAGGTCGCCCTCAGAAGGTGAGGGTGGATTGGGGTATGTGTTAATCCTGACGTCCTTCGCTCGGGTTTCAGAAGTCCAACTGAGAAAGAGGGTAAGCGGACAGGGTTGTCCCTGGCCGGGGATGTATTGGGGAATTAAGATGGGACACCCTCTGAAGCACGAGGCGGGAGGATGAATTGAAGATCTCAAAAAGATAAAATGTATACAGCTCAAAAAGATAAAATGTGTATGTTGATTGTATTATCTTTTGTGTTCTGGAGAAAGACCTTTGATGCTGGGAACTGCTAAGAAAGGTATTTTGACTTTGAAGTATGGGCCTAAGGATTTGATGCTTTGGAAAAGAGGGTCTGCTTTTGTCTCCACAGGGGATGAGAACCTGAGAATTTATTCCAGACTTATGTGGTTTGATTCACCGAGACCCCCCTGAAATGTTGCAGTAAAATACCCGCAAGAATGCTGCACCCTGCTCAGCAGGAAGTAGCCAGACAGGTTGATGCTGCCCAAATTCCCTAAAAGATTGTTTAAGTGGGGCCCCTTCAGTGGTTCCAGAGCAGCAAGCCTGCTTTCCTGAGTTCTGCTCCACTCCATGCACCAGTTTGGACCCAGAACGAATGCAGCTGGGGCTAGAAGACAGCGGGAGCAGAGCATTGCTAGGCGGCTGTGGCAGAAGACATGTTGCCCCGGCCCAGATGGTGCCCAGCCTGGGAGACAGTGGCGGTGCCAGGAGCATCAGCAAATGCGACAACAAGTGCTGGAGCTGCGACAAGCTGGAGCACAGACCTCGTTGGGCTGCCCCGAGAAGGCAGCAGTGGGGGGCAAGGAGAAGGGGGTGGCGGTTCCAGGCTCTGCATGCCCAAGAGTCTGTGGCGCGAGCGGTAGGTTTTCCCGCAGCACCCGAGAAACCCGCATAGTAGCTGCAGAATGTTTCTGAGACTGCCTGCTGCCTGAGCCGGTTGTGGTGGTGCATGCCGGTAGGATTTGCTGAAGGAGCCCTAAAATTGCTTATGCAGACTATAGAACAGGTACATTTGCAAAGGGTAGATTACAATTACTAGTGCTAACACCTCATTTTGCACCAACTAGAGTTTTGTTTTTTTTTTTTTTTTGGCAATCTGGACCTATTATGTGGGTACATATGCCTGTTTGTCCTTCTCGTGTTGTTGCGCCATATTATGAGTTAGTTCTGCAATTGCTTTGGAAAGCTAGGAAAATGAGCATACAGACCTTTGGCAAATTTCCAGACAAAATTGTACTTCCCTATGATAAAGATCAATTGTTACATTTATAGCAATATAATGATTATTGGACTCTATTATCAACTGATGCAATAATTGATAGCCATTATCCCCAACAATCATTGTTAAGTTTCTTTAAAAATCATCCTGTTATCTTTCCAGGGATAGTAAAACCTAGGCCCCTGGTGGGAGCTCGAACAGTTTTTACAGACGGTTCCCCAAAAGGAAATGCTGTGGGAGTTTCTCAAGGTCTGTATTCCAAACACCTGTTGGCAATGTCTCTGCTCAGGCAGCTAGTTCTTTCTTTCTTTTTTCTTTTTTTGTAGTATGGAATAGCACCTTAGGGGAAAAGATATTTTTGGTGGTTCTTTCAGAAACTGTGGCCTGAGCGACTGCTGGGACGACCATTCCAGTGCTGCCGTGTTGGTTCGGGTACCAGCCATCATACCACTGCCAATTACCAAAAAAGACTGAGATGACCCTGTATCGAGAGAAAGGAGATTTTGGAGTGACAGTTACAGTGGTTGCTGTCATCGTGGTGTCCGCTGCTGCAGCTATGGTCGCAGGACTGGCAATGGCACAAACATTGTTGGTGTTGGACACCATGGATAAACTGGCAAGACAAGTCAACGATGCTTTCCAGACTCAGAATGCCCTGAATGTCCACATTAAATTTGGACTTTTGAATTTAAGTCAACAGACTGCCCTATTGTAGGAGCAGGTGGACTTATGGCTTGTACAACAAATGTCTTGTTCACACTTTTCATTCCATTTGTGTGACATCTGTTATTGATGATGCCTCTTATGTGGTGAAACAGCGCAATGGTTATTTGAATAGCCCTTGGAATGTTACAATTAGCACACCAGATTGTCGATACCTGTGTGCCCCTGTTTTAGCCAAAGGGTTGGTAGAATACCATAGCCCAAATGGGAGGCTGGGTCCAATGGTGATTGGGGACCCTCTGGCTGGCAATCTTAAAGCCTGTTGCCATGGGCACTCGTCTCTGAATAAGATCAGACAATCCATGAGAATGCAGCATATGGTCACTTAGCAAGTCCTTCTGAGCCTGTTGGCCAGTAACTTGGATGTACCCCAGGTTTGGTTGCAAATACTGCACCAACAATGAAGACTCCTCTGTAGATGGGCAACTTCTACAGAAGAGGACCTGCCTAAGACAGGGAAGGGGCCTCCCAAAGATGGGTAATGGTTTACTCTTCTGAGATGGCCTACGACAGGAGGGTCTTCTGTCTTATAAAAAAAATTACGGGGGAGATGTTGGGACCATTTGGAGTCCTGGCCTCCAGCTGCTCTTCCCTGCTAGTGATCTTTACTTTCCTTCTGATTTGAGTTACTGAAAGCTGTGTCAAAATTGTTTACCAGCTCAGCTTCATGAGCACGTGTTGCCTTGCCTTGAGGATCAGAGGATAAGGTTTTCACCTGTTGGCCCACCTGATTTTGGGGTATATAAGCCTCCATGGTGCTATTGAATAAAGGGCTTCTTACCAGTGACTAGAGATCTGTGTCTCTGTCTCTCTATCTGTGTGTATTTGTATGTTTCAATCTCCAGCCCCTTGCCTGAAGCTCACAAACTGTATGGTAGCACATAGAGCACAGACAGGTGGTGTGCACTGCACAGATCAATAGTCATATATAGAATGATTCCATAAATAACAGATATAACAGATAAAACTCTAAAAACAGAAGATCAGGGACTCCATGGGCTGCAGGTAGGGGAAGCACATCTCAGATATGTGGGAGGGAATGTTTCAGGGTGACAGAAGAGTTCCCACACTGGATTGTGACAATGGTGCCTGCATGCATGTACTTGTCAGCAGCGCTCAACAGTGAGCATGAATCACACTCTAGGAAAAACATCAGAATCCGTTAGCTCTGAACTTCTGACTTGTGAGTCCTTGTATATACTCAGTTTCAATGAGTTCATTTTAGAAATTAACAACTCGTCATGCCACAATCACACATGAGAAGCATCACTTTCTCCTGGGACCACAGGAGGGGTGCTGACAGTTCCTCTTGTGGGAAACTCAGAACACAGCTGGTTTCGCATGGTAAATGGTTTCAGGTGCTCTTGTCACGTGGTCAGTTACTCTACATCTTCCTGGCCCTAATTCACCAAGATATCTTACCAACCACTCTGGTTACAGGCTTACAACTTAACTGGAGGGCCAGAACCTTGCTCAGTCATCATCTACAAAGCAAGTGCTTCTGGAGAACAGCACCAGAGAAATGTTCCAAAGCTCCGTATAAAGGTTAAAGAATTCTGTTCTAGGGAGTGGAGGTATGTCCCTTGCAATCCCAGCTATTTGGGATGCTGGAGCAGAAGGACCATGATTTCAAGACCTGCCTGAGCAACACAGGGAGAGCTTGGCTCAAAACAAATATGATGGTGGACTGAGAGACCTTTTATTGGTGTAGTCTGGCATATGCAAAACTCTGGGTGCCATACCCAGGAAATCAGACGAAATAGAGAAAGCAGATTCCTTTGCTCTTTGTCAACGGTGGTAAACATGGTGCTTTCATGGGTGAGATGATCTTCCATTTTCTGTGTTTGGAGGAAACACCAACAGGGTGCCTTACAGCACCAGGGTAGGGGCGGCTGTTCCTGTACCTATGACCTTTGTGGATGATCATCCTCCAAAACACACCTAATCCTTAGGAGACATATTACTGTCATAGGATTGGCTGACCACTGAGAGGAACACAGGTGTGAGGAACTTTCCAGTTCCCTCACAGAATAGTGTTTCAATCACACAGAGGAAGTGGCTCTTTCAGGAAGGTAAAGGGGGGGTATCACCCCAGATCTTTAAAGTCTGGACACATTGGCAGGGTTTTTCATCGATGCTAATCTGAGTCATGCCAGAAAGACGAGAGAGTTGTGAGCTGTGTACAATGAGGCAATACCACATTTTAACATGTTGGCACTAAAGTTTCAATACCAGCCTAAGGAGTCCTTGGGCTATCAAAAGCATGGAGAGAATTTGGCAAGGTTTCTTGACTTCCACAGGAAGTTTTACTCCTTGTCTTTCCTCATTTCCTGCTTCTCTTTTAAGGACTTGTTTTTATTTTAGTTTAAATTATGTATACACCTGTATGTGTGTGTGTCAGGGGACAGGGGGTTTATGCACATGAACGCAGTACCCATGGCAGTTAAAGAGGCTGCAGGATCTCGTGGGCCTGGAGTGGTAGGCAGTTCTGAGTTGCCTGACCTAGGTACTGGGTACTAAGGTCACCGCCCCCCCACATAAGAGTAGAATGAACTCTTAACCACTGAGCCTCTCTCCAGACTCCCGCTTGCCTTTTAAAAATTACATTAAATCTATGACTTTGAAAAAAAATAAATTTCTGATCCTTCCATATGCCCCTATCTTCAGTCACTGACTTAGATACAATTTTACCCTGGGAGAACAGAGGGCTGCTGTTTCTCACACTGCACACAAACAAACACAGCCCACTTCTCTCATATTAGGTAGTAAATATGAGAGAAGAGAACTGTGTATCTCCTCCTAATAAGAAGCCAGAGCTAATGAGCCAATCAATTTATAATTAATATAGATCTCTGTGTAATTTCTTTGGGGGTTACTGGCAGTGGGGACTGGGCAGGACAGAAACCCCAACAAGCAGGCCCTCAAGTTACAGTTTGTACATGCTAATTCAGGTGTGTGTATGTGCATGTATCTGTGTGGGTTTGTACATGTGAATTCAGGTGTGTGTATGTGCATGTATCTGTGTGGGTTTGTACATGCAAATTCAGGTGCCTGTAGAAGCCAGAAGATGGTGACGGATACCTTGAAACTAGAGTTACAGCCAATTGTAGAGTCACCTGATGTGTATACTAAAATAAAACTTTGGTCCCCTGGGAGGGTGACAATCTCTAACTGCTTAGCCATCTTGTCAGCCCCCATGAAGTATGTTCTTGTGTTAACTGTGGTTATATTTTAGCAGGACATATAAGTCCCATTTGTTCAGCGTGTCTTCCCATCGCAGCTATGTTTGGACATCAGCTCCCAGTCACTACTCTCTCTTCCCCTGGGCAGTCACAGCCTCTGGCAGGCTAGCAGGTGCCTTTCTGAACGGCTGGGGCTGGGCCTGGCAGTTATCCCACTTCTGCCCTGCAAACACGAACATGTAGCCCCACCTTTGTCCGGCCACCCTATACTTGCTCTGAAGCCATCTGCCACCGTCTAGCTGACCGTGCTCTGTTTGCTTCCTCATGCTAGTGTTTAACGCTTTAGACCAGGGACTAAGCCTGGCTTCTTGAGTTCTGCAGATGTAGCACCTAGCAAAGGTCTAACCTGTGACAGGCTTTTAAGAAATACTTTCTGAATCTATGAATGAATCTCAAGAATTTAGAAGTTAGAACAAATTTCAGGGTTTAACAACCAAAACAATCTCTCCAACTAGGTGGGTGATGGAGTTCTGTTGGAAGATCCTGATAGGTTAAGTGCAGTTAAGTGCAGAACATGTACCTCATTCGTCAGGGGCTCGGGGATACCAGACACCCAGGGAAAGATGTTCCCATGCAGCATGAAACTGCAAGCACACTGATTCTCAAGCTGCTGAAACAGGAGGGAATGGATCCTTCTGAGAAGCCAGTTTCCCACCTTCTCTTCAGCAGTGAAGGCCAGCACACACACACAGTCTTGGAATCTGCTGGGCACCAATGCCAAGGCCCAATGTCAGGAAGCCAAGGGGAATTGCATCAAACCTCTAAGTGAGCAGTTAAGATGAAAGTTCTCCCAGTTTACAAATGAAGGTGTGTTCAGATTAATTTTGATGCAGTGAAGCTCTGAAGTCTGGTCACCTTCGAATGTCTAGTTATGTGGGAGGTGTGGGGGTCGAACGAGAAATGTATCTCAGAGACTTGCGTGCTTGGAGACTTGACTCCAGTAGGCTCTGTGGTTTGGATAGCTGTGGAACCTGTAGGGGTGGAGCCTTGCTGGAGGAAGTGAGTCACGGCTGCTGGTGGAATTTGGGAGATTACAGCCACATCCCATTTCTAGTGCAACCTCTCTGCTTTCTGTACCTGGTCGAAGACATGAGCTCTCAGCTTCCTGCTCCAGCTGCCTGCTGCTCTCTCCTCTGCCATTTTAGACCCTCCCTTGGGAAATCCTAAGCCAAAATAAACTTTTTATTCCATAAGTATTTTTGATGGTGGCATTTTATGACAGGAACAGAAAAATAATGAATATAGGGTCATACCTTTCCGGTTTCTATTTGCCATGTAGCAGAAATTTCTGGATGTCTAATAAATCTCATTTACTTCTTTAGGACACTCTTTGGTGATATATATTAAGGAAGTGGTCTGGGAGAAGTCAGCTGGTTACCTGCAAATCATGCAGCCAGTAAACAGTGGGGTGGAAGCAGAGGGCATTCTCTTTTAGGAACTTCTTAAAATTAACCTATGGTTAATTACGGAGACTCCACCTCCAATTCAATGAGAGTATACTTCTGAATACACATTTCAGAGCTGACTGTGACCTCTGCGGAGGCTGTCCTCTGTGCTCCTCTCATCTCCATGTGAGCTGTCTGTTTGTCTGAGCAATGCACAATTCGGGGAGCTCTGGGACTTGTCAATCCAGGTGCAGTCCTGGAAGCTGGTAAAGGATTGGACTTCAAGAAGATGATGATGCCCGTCCCTCCGTATGAGACCCTGGGGTCAGGTGGGACAGAGGAGACTTCCAGCAGAAGCCAACCAGTCAAGATCACAGAGAAAGGCACTCTAGTTGTTAGCTCCTCCTTTGTGAAAGACAACAATTCATCTTGGTTATGATGAATTTAATACAAGAGAAAATGTAGCTCTAAAGTCACCTGTTCTTGAATTATAGGTAGACAGAAATTAAAGCTTAAGGTAGTTAAGGATATGATAAATAATATTTACTAAATAAAATTACATTTAAGCATGCAGATGGTCTTATAATTTGATGATGACTATTAGGTTATATTTGAAAGGCCTTCCCTTCTAATTGGCATGATCTATGAAGCAGTGACAGACCCTCCAAACATATGTGCATACATGTGCTTCTGAGCACATGGATGATCTCAATGTGCTCCAGATGGAGAAAATGCAGTCTCTCTCTAACAAAGCTGTGAACATGTCACAACTAGATCTGACACTGAGAACATAAGGCTCTAAGTTTCAAGTTGAAAACATCCTCAATAATCTATAAAAATTTTTTTTAAATTGCATCAATGAAAGATAAGATCAATTGCATTTACAGCTAGTGTTGAAGGAATTCAAAGGTCCCACCAGTGGGAAGAAAGGAGGTAAGAGGGTCTTGTCATGGACTAGGTTGACAGAGAAACCCAAGGAAAACGTGATAAAGTGGGATAGACATTCTTCTAAATCTAGAACCACTGAATTAAGAAATTGATCAAAACAAAAATTTCCCATGGAAAGGAGATTAGTTAGAGATCTAACAGTGGCGATTGAAATCACTATTTCTGACTGAGTTGATTGAATAACCTTACTGAAGAATTATCAAAGAATAGTTTATATATGATAAAGAAGCAAACAAGGCTGCATTTCTGTCTGTGTGGCTCTGTAGTGATGCAGGAAGCTAACACAGTGTTAGGTGGAAGTTAATAGTAAGGAAAATGACATCTATTACTTCTCTCAATGTTCATTTAAAGGACATATCAAACCAGTAGCCTGTGCTCCCAGTGATGTGGGAAGCCTATCTGTATATGTGCTGCTTTTATTGGTTAATTAATAAAGCTGCTTTGGTTTATGACAGGGCAGAAGAATACAGTCAGGCTGGAAAAGATATAGAGAGAGAATAGGTAGAGTCAAGAAATACTGTGTAGCTGCCGAAGGAGCTGAACCCTTACCAATAAACCACAGCCTCATGCTGATTCACAGATTAATAAAAATGGGTTAATTCAAGATGCTAACTAGAAATATGCCTGAGTCATTGGTCAAGCAATGTTGTAATTAAATAGTTTCTGTGTGATTATTCAAGTCTGGGTGTCTGGGAAATGAATGAGCAGTCTCTGGTTACAAAATGGACCCTACTATCTGGGGCATGGATCCACATAAGACCTAAAAAAGCTTAAGAAAAAAAAAACCCAGAGCTTCTAGACCCACAAAAATGGGAGCCAAGTACAGCATCTTGGTAGCCACAATTTTTTTCAGATAAGCTCTGTTTGCTGGCAGCAAGCAGAGGCACAGCTCCTTTAAGAGAAGGCTTCCTGACTCAGCATTATCAGCAGAAATTGTTAGGCTTCTTTGAGAGATGGATGGCTTCCTGGTTTGTGCTGGCAGCATGAACTCTGGCTCTTTCGGGAGGTCTTGTACTTAAATGGGGTTTGTCTGCAGCATGCTTCTAGTTGCTTAATGGTGACATAGACCCACTGCATCCCTGGAGCTGGGGTGGTGAGCATGGCTCACTGAGGAAGTGATTGTACCTCTGCCATGTCAGATGGGGTGGAGCCAACAGGCAGGGTCACAGAGTAGCCATGTCCACTTAGCATTAAAAAAAAAGTACTTCTGGTCAGAAAATGATTACAGATATTCAATAAGAACAGATTCAGACTAAAATAAATCTCTGAATGGGTCACAGTGTGTTTTTAAAAATGTACATAGGCTTGGGAGAGAGAGGAAAAAGAGTTTAGACAAGAATACACACAATCATAGATTAAAGGAGTAAAGAAAATAAGTATTAAAAGTAATAGGGTTAAAAAATAATCCCCAAAAGATGAAATATACATAGAGAGTCTGGAATATGTATATTATTGTGTTTTCTTTGAATATTTTGACTACAGAGAGACATTTGATTCTGGGGGCTGCTAAGCTAAACCAACATAAAGGTATCTTAACTTCAAATTTTGAGTCTAAGGATATGTTGCTTTAGAAAAGAGGCTCTACTTTTGTTTCTATAGAAAATGAGAACCTAAGGATTCTTTCCAGGCTAATGGGTGTTGATGGAACCAGGCACGCCAAAAGGACTCTGTGAACCCTAAAAATACTTCATTCAACAAACATCAGGAAACATTTTAGAGAAAACAATGTCAACATTCCCAAAATGATTGTTTATAAATGTTTGTTTTCATGTAAGGGGGGATATGATATATAAATGAATACTTTACATTGTTATGGACTTTGATTCATTGATATAAATTTAAGGTCATTTTTGTTTTATGTATATTTCTACTTTTGTTTAAGGTACTGTGCTCATATAGCTCATTTAAAAGTTTAATATATAATTAAAACTACAGATTAATAGATAGTCATCTATAATAGTCAAACCATGGTTATGCTAGTTAGGTTCTCTAGATGTACAGAGATATAATTCAGATGGATAGGTATTCTTAAAACCTTTCAAAGACCTGCAGAACATAGCATTTAAAATGTTTTAAGAACTTAGATTTTTCTCGACAGTAAGACAAGTCTGTTTCTGGCAGCACCAATTACTTCAGAGAAGTTGATGTTCATTGAAGAAACTTGTTATGGAATATGCCTTCAGTGTGACAACGCTAGCCATTTGGGCAAGAAACTGCTCTTGTCTTGACTGCTTGATGGTATTCTGTATGAACTGGACATGCAGGACCCACAGAAAAGTGACTGTTAAACTTTTCAAAAGATGGGGTGGTCCTTCAGGTTTTTTTGTTTTACAGAAGAAACTGTCAGACATTCTGCAGGACACAGAAGAAAGCAACTGATGAACTTTGCCATTAAAAAGCAAAACAGTCTTTCAAATTTCCTGCTTCATGGAAAGGTCTGCTGGATACTATGGGCCTGTAGGCTGAAGATGGATGCCCCAATATTACAGTAGAACTTTGGGTGACTGTCTAGGAAGCAAGATGTTTCTGTCAATTCTAGAGTTATAGAAGTTGCTTACAATGTACTTTCTGTTTACTTAGGTAATATTATATCCTCCTGGGGTCTTTGAAGAATTAAGACACAAAGTTATAGTTTTACTTAGTTATGATAAAAGATAAATTAGATAGAAAACTTTAGACTTACAAAGATAGGATAGATGATAGAGTATTTTCCTTAATTTGTCAGATATAAAAGGACTAAATATTGCAACTATAATTCTTGCTTAATAACTATTTTGTAAATGTAATTTTACTATATTAAAGTTAAAACCTTCCTTTTTAATTTAGACAGAAAGGGGGAGATGATGTGGGGTGTCCTTTTGTATATGTGCTGTTTTTATTGATTAATGAATAAAGCTGCTTTGTCTTATGACAGGGAAGAATATAGCCAGGCTGGAAAAGATATAGAAAGAGAGTAGGTGGAGTCGAGGAGATGCCATGTAGCTGCCGAAGGCGAAGGATGCTTGACTCTTACAAGTAAGCAAAAGCCTAATGCTGATATACAAATTAATAGAAATGGGTTAATTCAAGATGTAAGAGCTAGCTAGAAATATGCTTGAGTCATTGGCCAAGAAATGTTGTAATTAATATAGCTTCTGTGTGATTACTCAGGTCTGGGAAGCCGGGAAACAAATGACCAATCTTTGGTTGCATCCCAGCATGCCTTTCTCAACCAACCAAGAGGATTGAGCTCTCAGGATGGGATGAGTGTACCTGTGTAGGAGTGCTTTCTCCTTGACTTGTGCAATCCACAAATGGTCTGAGCCCCTCACCAGACCCTTACTGGACTGGTGCTCTGATCTTGGCATTCAGTAACCACCAGACATAAACTTGTTTTGTATAAGCCACCTAGTTCAGGTACTTCATTGTAATGGCACAAAGTGACTAAGACACTTGGCATTAATATTGGGAAAATAGAAACATCAATAATTCATGAAGCTTAAGAAGTACAGATTGCCTGGAGAAAAAGCCCAGAGCTTTGGAGGAAGAATCATGTTTGATCAGGTTAATTCCTCTGTGACTCACCATGTCGATTAGGAGAGGCTGGCAATGTAATATTTCTAAACTCCATAGCGTCTTTATTTTTCCATCAGGCTTTAAATCATAAATAAGCTAAAGCATGTTTCACTCCTGCTAGGGCAAGTGCACGTGCAAATGGAGCATGAGTCTTTATGGACTGGGGGGAGACTGGGAGATGGAAAATGGAACCGACCCTCAGTGCACATCTGTCACCAGTGGGGGGCAGGTGCCACTTGCAAGGCATGGTGGTTACAATGGCCGACCTCGGGAGGTGGGTGCTATTCCTCCACCTTCAATTTTACAACTAATGCTTGGCAAGTAGCTGACAAGCCTGATCAAAGACAGCCTTGGTGACTGTGATTTGTTTATTTGCGCATTTTATTGTATAACTTTCTGTGACAGGGTATTAATCGGTGGCCTGGGATAGTCTGACCTTTATTATATAATCCGAAATGGCCTCAAACTCATGGCAATCCTCCTGCCTCAGCGTCTACTTGTTGCTCAAAGTGTCTGAGCATGCCTAAACCTTGACAGGTAGGGTGGGAACTCCTACAAACTCACCTCGGATCTAACACAAAGAGAGGACTTACCCCTCTCAATAAGCTCATAGAACTACCATGTGATCTAGTGAGCACCCTACTGTACATACCACCTACAGCATTCATAGCAGTGATTACAACACTGAAGAGGCCGGAAAAGTCCAAATATCCACTAACAGAAGAAATGTGCAAACAAAATAGTATGTATGCATACATGTTTGGTGGAACGCTGTTTGTCATACAAGGCAACAGTGCGGATGGCTTTGACGGACATTACACTAAGTGAAAGGAGCCAGACGCACAGGGACAGATACTTTATGATCCTGTTCTCATAAGGTACTCACAATAGTCCAGTCTTCAGGGACAAAAGCTAGACTATAATGGACAGGGTCCAGGAGGACAGGCCAGTGGGGTAGCCAACAGATACAGAGCTTCATTTTGTAGTGCTGATACAATGTTGGGACACGCTCAGTACAGAGGGTTTATTTCATGATGTGCAAATTTCACCTCAGAAAATAGTTCAAAACTTTTCCTAAGCCTTTGAGAGAGGTGAGCCTCTGCTTCCACTGCCAAGTCATGGGGAATGAATTGCCACGTTTTCAGTAAGTTGTAAATAAGAGTTTGCCTTATATCTGTACCTCATACATGCACACACAAGCACACACATGCACATGCACACACATGCATCCACACAAGTATACATGCAAGCACACATGTATGCATACACATAAATTTTAAAGAATTGTTTTTTTAAGAAAAATGAAATGACAGTCGGTCTGGAGTGCAGATGACCTGATTTCAGTACCAACTGGAGAGCAAGTTGTGTGAAGCAGCAATGCACAACCTCCCGGCTGCAGTTTATTCATCCGTATGCAGGCAGAATTAAGCCAGATGAATGATGACCACATTATCATCTAACCTAAACAGTCTTATGAGTTAATATTTTATTAATGAAATGAAATAAAGTTTGACTTCATCTCGCATCTAATAATAAATAGTATTCAGAAAGCGCCTGGAGCAGCACATTAGGAATGATGAACCCTGTACCAATAAGAATGAGCAAAGACCATTTTAAGTGTGGGCAGAGGGAAGAACTGGAGGCCTGATGGGTCAAGGTTGACGACACTTAGCAGTCTGCTGGAGTGGAGTCAGGATGCTCCACTGGCTTCATGCCTGAGTCTTTGGTTGGATATAAATGTTCCTCCTCATGGTGGGAAATCACATGAGATACTGAATAAGGACAAGAACAGGACAGGAGACAGAATAATGGCCCTGGTGCTGACATCCCAACCCCATGATCTTTTACATGGCAACTGGAAATGGAAATTGCATTGACCTTCACAGTAATTTCTCAGGACTCCCCAGGAGACATGACGTCATCCTGCGGACCCCTTAAAGGCAGGCCAGGAAAGAAAAAAACAAAACAAAACAACAGTGGCCCTCAGAGTGAGGCGACATGAGAAAGGTTGTATTGGCTATTCCCAGCTTTTGAAGACAGCAAGGGGTTGGAACAACAGCACTCAGACTCAGGACAAGGCAGGAAACAGACTCCCTCCCCCCAAACCTTCATGGAATAAAGGTCTGCTGATTCACAGACTACAACGCTTAGGCCATGGCACTGCCAGCCACTGGGGCTGGCATCATTAGGGGAGAACTAGCTAGCTGCACATTCAAACAGGCCGTTTCTGTGTTTCCACAAGAACTAGGCATTAGCAGGTCCAGAGGCAATCTTCTCCATTGTCTTTATAATGAAAGCTAAGCACACCCAGAAGTGTTCCATGTTTTAACCCATTGAACACACGTTCCATGGCCTTGAGCAGAGTGTGCCCCACTGTGCCTGTCAGCATCCCTTCTTGAGTTGTGACCTCAAACTGAACATGCTAGGGAAAAATGTATGCTGAGTGTGCTGGGAGAGCGCCCGCCCCCACAGGCTTTCCTGTACCAACAGACATAGGCCTTGCCTGGTCAAGGAGGCCATTGCTTTTGGAATAACTCGAGGGCCCTCCTTACCCACGACAGCTAATACATCTCCGCTGTTTCTCTGAGCCATGCTTGCTCACTTTGCACACACCAAGAGTGGAACAGCACAACAGGCAACAGACCTGCTGCTTTAAGACACTAATTTGGGGATTAACCTGTTAAAGGAACAAAAGAATGATCTAAAGACTAACCCCACGAAGAGTGAATGAGGGCATCAGAGACCATCAGTATGTACAGTCAGAGACCATCAGTGTGTACAGAGACCATCAGTGTGTGCAGTCAGAGACCATCAGTGTGTGCAGTCAGAGACCATCAGTATGTGCAGTCAGAGACAATCAGTATGTGCAGTCAGAGACCATCAGTGTGTGCAGTCAGAGACCATCAGTATGTGCAGTCAGAGACCATCAGCATGTGCAGTCAGAGACCATCAGCGTGTGCAGTCAGAGACCATCAGTGTGTGCAGTCAGAGACAATCAGTATGTGCAGTCAGAGACAATCAGTATGTGCAGTCAGAGACCATCAGCGTGTGCAGTCAGAGACCATCAGCATGTGCAGTCAGAGACCATCAGCGTGTGCAGTCAGAGCCATCAGTGTGTACAGTCAGAGACCATCAGTGTGTGCAGTCAGAGACCATCAGTGTGTGCAGTCAGAGACCATCAGTGTGTGCAGTCAGAGCCATCAGTGTGTGCAGTCAGAGCCATCAGTGTGTACAGAGACCATCAGTGTGTGCAGTCAGAGCCATCAGTGTGTGCAGTCAGAGACCATCAGTGTGTGCAGTCAGAGCCATCAGTGTGTGCAGTCAGAGACCATCAGTGTGTGCAGTCAGAGCCATCAGTGTGTGCAGTCAGAGACCATCAGTATGTATAGTCAGAGACCATCAGTGTGTGCAGTCAGAGACCATCAGTGTGTGCAGTCAGAGCCATCAGTGTGTGCAGTTACAGCAGGCCTGGCACTGGGTGGGCACTCCTTGTGGGTATAAGGTCATTTGAAGGTGCTGGAGGATGTGGTAGCAAAGTGCCCTTGAAGAGACAGGATGGTGCACATTAGAAGTCAGATTTGGGAGAGGAAGCTGTAGGCTGTTGACCCTTATTGAGGAACTCCTGATGAGGCCCTTGCTCTTTGAAGGACTGCTTATATTTTAGTAACGATGTACCTACCACTTATTATGTAACTATTCAGGTGGGGGTATTCACACATTCACACACAAGTTCTCATTTTTGATTTCATAGTAGGAAATGGATAGCATTATTGTTCCAATGCCATACAACAACAGAGATGAGATGAGAAACATGAGATGAGAATTGAGATATGCACATGGGTGCGTGCGTGCATGCATGTATGCACACACACCCTTCACACAGGGATGAGGGTGCTCCTCCAAGAGGTGATAAATTGCCAAATAAAAGCCCAGTGCCAGATGTAAGACGCCTTCCCTCGAGGTGGTTTGTGGGGTAAAGCCCAGAGCCGGATGTAAGATACCTTCCCTTGAGGTGCTTTGTTGGGGTTGTCCTGGAGACCTTCAAACAATACAGGCTATTGCTGTTGCTATTGGGTGCCTACCAGAATTTGACTGTAAGACCTTATCGCTGAAGTCATCACATATTTTGGTGACAGAATAGGGAGAATTAATTTGGTACTGACCAGGAAGTTCCCTTCCTGATGGGTAGCTTGCACAATGCTGGAAGGTTGTTGGTAGGAAGAAGGCATCCGCCTGTGTGGATTTTGTCCAGTGGAGGCACATTTGATTTTCCACTTTTAAGCCAAAGACGCCCGTGTTAAACTGTACATGCGTCATGTTCTCTGTGCATGTGTCTTTCATTACTTATATTTTCCTAAATTTTAAAATGATTTATTGTGTATGTGTGTGAGTGTGTGTGTGCATGCTCAAGTATGCAAAGTTAATGGGAGCCAGAAGAGGGCACTGGATCTCCTGTAGCTGGACCTTCAGCTGGCTGTGAGCTGCCCAACATGGGTGCTGGATTAGAACTGGGGTGCTCTGGAAGAGCAGCAAGTATTTTCAGCCTCCGAGTCATTCTTTCACTAATAAATATATATACACATACAAATTCTCCGGAGAAGAACAACCAGAACAAACAATGATTCATATGTATAAATAGCACAATGGTTCCCATTATTAAAGAAAAGAAAAACTTGACTAGGTGTTCATTTTCTATTTCTTTAAAAGTTATAATTTTGTCCACATTTAAAATTCAGTTATCCAGGAGCTGTAGAAGTGTCTCAGCACTAACTCGGTTCCCATGTAAAGGTGAAGACCCGAGTTTGGACTACAGGCTCTCCACACAATGCTGAACACAGAGGTGTGCATCTGTAACCTGGCACTAGGGAGGCAAATACAGGAGGATCCCTGGGGCTCGCTGACAAGTCAGCCTAGCTGAAGTGGTGAGCTTCAGCTTGAGGGAGAGATCTAACCTCAAGAGTGATGGAGGAAAACACCTGAAATGGAAGTTTCGCCTCCACCTGCACACATACTTATGTGAAAACACACATGAACAAATATATACACACATACAAATTCTCTGGAAAAGAACAAACAATGATTCATATGTATAAATAGCACAATGGATCCCATTATTAAAGAAAAGAAAACGAATGATCATTTAAATGACCCAATAAGCAGAGCCAAACAATTAAATTACCTTCTCTTGCATACACACAAGGACACTGATATGTGACAGACTTGTCCCGTGACCATGGGAAACAGATGTATGACTTTTCATTTTTACAAAGTATAGGGGCAAAAGCCTCACATTTCCTCCTAGAAACTTTGAAGAGTCTGGACGGCCGGCTGGGAAGCTCATCCACTAGTGTTTGCCGTGCATGACAGGTAAATGGGGTGATGGGCACCCCACTGGGAGGGGGATACCTTCTGAGAAAGGCAGAGCCCTGGCATGACTCTGCTGGGCTTGCAAAATGAGCCTCCAGAGCTTGGTGAGGGCAGATCCCGTCTTTGTTCTTCAATCTCTGTGCTTTTTTTTGTCTGGCTTGTGGACAACTAATGTGTTATTCCCACCTGGTGGCCATGACAGGAAACCTGACTCTCCAATTTAATGACCTGGAAATTTATTGTAGCTGGATGACAGACATTACTCCTCTGCTGGGTGACTGTACAGGCATGATCTCTCCCAGGTTCCTTTATCTATTCCCTGCCTAGATCCATCAAGAAGCTTGTGCCCAGTGGAAACCCCTGCTTTTGCCACAGAGCAGAAAGTCTGGTTGTGTGCTCTGGACACACAGTGGACACTGGCGAAACTGAAGTACACGTCCCATGCATCTGTATCCATGGTATGACTGCCAGGGATGGCACAATGAGAGGGTGAAACTGAAGTACACGCCCCGTGCATCTGTATCCATGGGTATGACTGCCAGGGATGGCTCAATGAAAGGGTGAGAAGCTGCTATTTCAGGAGACCACTAGTGAATTAGAGTAGACTACCTGGTATCTCAAATTAAAGGAGCTCTGATCTGAAAGCAAACAAGAGCTTATGGAAATTAAAACCCACGAAATTCATGGAAAATAAACACATTAACCTCAGCACTATAAATGTTTTAGATCAAAATTTTCATTAATAAAAACTAGCTCAGAAATATTTTACGCACCCTAGGCCACACAGCTAAGTCTTTTCAGTATTAAATTAGCCTAATAATTCTGCTGTAAAACATTCAGCTATGACTATTTCCAGATGTGTCCCTGTTGATTACAAAGAAAGCATATAGTTTGTCTTCTCTGGGATTGAGTTCTCTACCTACCCAGCTCAAAAATGTTAGCAGTATTCCCTCACAATGCTCAAGACTGCCAAAGTGCAGAACTGTGTTTATTGAATCATTATCCCGAAAGACTTCTATAGAATACACCATTATATTCAAAGAATATAACTATTAATATAAATTACTGTCACATAATATAATATTTAAATAAACAATGATTTCTAGGATCTGATAATAAAATCATGAGATATTCAGAAAACTTAAAAGTAAGATAGGCAGAATACTGAAATCCTAACCACTGAGCATGATTCTAAGTTGTATAGTTTTATTTGTATTTGCTACAGACATCAGCGGTGATGTTCTTGCTCAGCATCGTCAAAGCTACGAGATGTATGCTTGCAGTTGGTTTTTTAAAACAAGAAGCATTTCCTCAGGGTTTTGCTGATCCACTAAAAATTCATAAGCACAATAGACTGCCTTCAAATTCCTTATAAAATAGGAGCTTATAGTTCACAGTTCACAGGGGTGGTGGTGGTCGGAGTGAGAAGAGGAGAAGGGAAGCCCAACAGACGTGTGCACCCCTGACCCAGGAACAAAAGTTTCACGCAAAACAATGGCCCTCAAACTCTAATCTCTGCACTTACAGGTTCTTAAAAATCGTGAGAAATCTAAACACACTTTGTTAATGGAGTTTATAATATGCGTAATTTTATCAATGTTTGCTGATATAAAAACTAAAATTGAGAAACTAAAAACATAAACTTACACTCTGAACAGTTTAAAAGAGCTGGTGTCAGGAGATGGATCTGCAGTGTGCAAAAGAACCAACACGATTATTAGGAAACTAGATTCAAAAAAAATAAAAGCATGCATTAAAGATAATTTGGTAGCAGATGGAAATTTTTCAATATGGACTGTTTTTATGGATAAAAATTTTAAGTGACCTTTCTCCAAGTAGTGAGAAGGCCCTGAAAGTCATTATAGTGGAGTCTGTCTCAGGCCCTACCTACTGACATTAGGTCATCAGGAATCACTACGCTGATGTCCTCCATTTGCGAGTTCAGTTCTGTACAGGGTTACAGATTTGGGCTTATTTTTATTCTTCTACATGGAGCTATCCAGTTTGACCAGGACCATTTGTAGACGATTCTGTCTTTGGTGTGTATTTTTTGCTTCTTTATTAAGAAAGGGGGGGGTGAGCATAGGTGTTTGGAATCACGTCCATGTCTTCTATTCTGCTCTACTGATTAACGTGTCTGCGTTTATGCCAATACCATATTCTATTATGACAGCTCTGCAGTACAATTTGAAATCAGGGGTGGTGGGGCCCCCAGGAGTTCCTTTTACTATTTAGGATTGTTTTGGCTGGTGTCTGTGTATCCATATGAAGATTTGTTTTCAATTTATGTGGATATTTTTGTTGGAATTTTGATGGGAACTGCATCAGATCTGTAGATGGCTTTTGGTAGGATGCAGTTACTACTTCCTTAGGTCAGCAAACTTGGAGAAATTAAGCTGGTGCCCAGCTAGGCAGTTTCACCACTGCTGACTAACCTTCATGGTGAAGGAAGGTGCCACACGGAGGAGAAAAGCAACACTATCGCCCAGCCATGAACCCTGCAGCTATGAACCTGTGACTCCATTGCTGTGTATACTCCTTTGTGTTGTTGTTACGGTTTGGTGTTTTTTTTTTCCTGATTTTTTTGTGGGGGAGGGAGGCTTCTTATGTATGAGACAGAGAAAGCATGAAGTTGGGTGAATAGGGAGGCGGGGAGGATATAGGAGAAATTGGTGGAGGAGAAAGAATAGGATGAAAGTATACCGTAGGAAAAGATTTTAAATAATATAGTAATTTTAAAAAAGATCCACTACATGTTAAAATTGCTTTCAAATGATAAGGCATGTGTTTGTGTGCTCTGGAAGTGTGGGCCCCATCTCTAGGGCAATTAGGGGAGGCGTGGTAGCTGTTGGTAGGAGAACAGTCATGGATGTTTACTGCTATCCATTGTCGCTTAACTCTACCGTAGGCTGGCATTTTTAAAAAATAAAAGTGGTGAAAAAACACTAGAACAGAAATGAGCGTTAAGAAAAATAATCTTGGGAAGTGACTGTAAGTCTTTGAACCAACGCCATAATGGCTTCTGACAATGCAGGACAACCCTCCTGCTCCTCACAAGACTCGAAGGCTTAAGCACTCTAAATAGTGACTAACAAAATTCACTTTACAACTTAATTCTCATCTCGGAGCCTTGCAGAGCCAGAGGGGATTTATTGAAAATACAGAGTATCTAAGCTACATGTGGCAAAGGAAGAGGGCCACATGTCTGTCTGTCTGTCTGTGTTTGTCCCATTGGAGGCCCACACATCCCAGTCTCTGTGAACTTGACTATAGTCTTCAGTGATAATGGAGACTCTGCTCTTTTGTTTGCTCAATGCGTGCGCTGCAGGGCATGCAATGTACTCGGGCTACCTTGTTGGGGTACAGAACATGATGGCTGCTGGGCCATACTCCAAGTGGCCAGTCATGGGTTGCAGAGCTATAAAGACTCATGTAGCTCACAATAAAGAGATGAAGCTCAGAACAAAAGGATACATGGGGAAAAGCGACAGACAGCCCAGTGTTATGAAGGGGGAAGCAGGCAGTGGATGCTTTAATTTTGGTCCTAGTTTTCACTTCCACTTTTTCTGTAAATACATTGTCTTCACTGAAGCATGCGAGGGCACCAGAATGAGTAGTAAAGAACAGCAGAAAAAAAAAATAAACATCAGGAAAAAAAGCTTGCATAAATGATAGGCAACTTGAACCCCAGCCCTCCAGCTAGCGAGTTTCCCGGAACACATTTGCAGTCATTGCAATTACAGATTAATTTTGCTCTTGGTGCAACAATGAGGACCTGGGGCGGGGGAGGGGGAAGGTAGGAGATGTTTTTATTTTTCAAGCACATCCGTCATAGATGTTCCCTTTCATTTCAGTCCCCATTCACGGCACACCATCTGAATTGCACATCGTCCTCGCTGAGGCTGCTGGAAATGGGGAAACTCACAAGAGTTGATCAAGAAATATGAACCCCTGTATTGCGATAAAGCAAATGTGGACACTGTTCCTATCACTCATTGGGAGACAGTAAGCTCGGAACCACGGTCTAAAATGGCTTGGTCTCTCCCTGCAAAAGCACAGCACACCCTCCTCCAAGCCCACACCAAGGGAACAGCTAGAATATCCACCACAAGCATATTTTTTGAGGCAAAACTTGGAAATAGACATTTGTAAGAATCATGATCCGGGAAGAAAGGAGAGAAATCTTTATTCCTATCTGGGAAGCAGAGGGCACTTTTTGTCCAAAGAGCTGCTAGCTGCTACTCACTTCCTGAGTCAGCTGAAACGCCATCAAACTTAAAAAAAAAAAAAAAATTCCTTCTTCAGGCAGAAAGCACTTTCATTTAGCTTTAAGATATTTGGGGCTTATTAACCTCAAGAGTGAATCGGGTGATTTCCATTGAGTCCCCTGTCCATCTGCTTATTGCAGACATATTACGGTGTTCCTGCCAATATGGGGCTCCTTTATGAAGACAGCAGGAAGTATAAAGCGATTATGTCAGATGAGAGAGATGAACGGATCACAAAACTCATTTGTTGTTGCTCATCAGTCATTACTGATATATTTTGTGCTAAGCTTTGGGTGAGCAGGGAAGGAAAATGACAGTTGTCATTTATTTCACTTATCTTGCTCATATTTGACAAATGAATAAGTATCTTTTGGAGGCCCACAGTGTGGATGGGTATAGGTAATGTATTTGGAGAAATGCAAGCATTTAACCTCAGGAATAACCATTCTAAGGCCTATAGAGGCCTCTGGGAAGGGAAGGAGTTTGCAGGTCTGGTCCGCAGCCTACAGGAAAGAGGAGTTCACCCCACCGGCTCCAGCCTTGCTCTGTGCTATATTTACTCTGCGCTTTGATATAATTTCAACACGTTGTGCTTAAGACTGTACAACTTGAGGACTAAGAAATTTGAAAATCTGATAGATGGAGAAGGTGAATATACGGTTTTCTGGATGGCCTGCAGACTCCTCCCACCTCAAGTCTTCATCACACCCTTCCTGCAAGGCATTATGGGGCACAGGAATGGGGTCTTAATACGCAGTAGCTGCATTCCCCACTTTGTGTGCTTTCTAGGCTATCTTAGATTCTTCAGAATCAAGGCCCATCTCCTCCTTTGTGCTTTCTGCATGCATGCTTGTGTGTGTGCATGTGGGAGTGCATGTGTGTGCACATGTGAATGTGTGTGCCTCTCCTGGGCTTGTCTCCTTGTGTTGTCATGTACCCTGGCCTCCAGTTTTTCATAGGAAAAGACTGAATATCTGTTTTGGGGGTCACAAAGGAGAGGGCTGTGGCAAAAAAAATGCTCTCTACATGGCTAAGATTAGGTCCAAAACCATAGCTTTATGAACACAGTCACAACACAAAGAACCAAGCATCCTAAGATTGATTTTTGCTACTAGAAATCTGTGGTACAAAAATAGCCTTCTCTCTGAGCCAGGCAGAGAAGTAAAGGTTAAGTCTTGCCAGCCTGTTTAACGCTAAGAAGAACACAGAAAACATGCTTTATTTACAAACTCGGGAGGAAATGAGCTATTTGCATTCTTATCTTCCTGCAAGAAGAGAAACATCTCCTACCTGACCTCTCCTCCTCATGCTACGCATAAAGGAGATTACGCTTGTCTGTGCTGTCAGTGTAAGTAACTCGAAGTTTAGGACCACAACAGTGGAAAATATCAAGATTGACTTCAAAATCTATTGGCCATAAATGAGGCTGAAAACATATTTACTACAGGAGAAACTGAACTGAGAAAAATCGCAGTAATCAAAGGCCCAAAGAGAAGATTTTCAAAATATCTATTGAAGTAATGGTCATCCTGTTTCTTGGAAACGGTCAACCTGTTTCTTTATGTGTATATGAATGTGTGTGTGTGTGTGTGTGTGTGTGTGTGTGTGTTCATGTTAACATCAAAGCCAGGATGCTGTATATAGCCAGCTTGCCAGCTTTTGTCTAGTTCAGATGGCTCCAGTCACCCGAGATGGCCACATTTGGTCAATGGAGAATAAAATTAAACAATACGCCTCATTTTATCTAAACTGTTCCTATTCTTGGGACTATACTATAATTGTTTCTTTAGGCACTAGGTCCTTGGTTGGAGAGTGGTCAGCACTGAGGTTCACAGGCAGGGTCACACATCAGGAAAAATTAACTTCTTCCTGTGGTTTGAGATGAATTAACCGAGAGTGACATGTGTGACTTGACTGAGTTCTTAGGGACACTGTGGGTGACTCACGTGGAGACAGCTACAACAGTGAAGGTGACATCAGCACATCACCATTTCTCCTACTACCCAAGATAAGATGCACACAAGAGACAGAAGAGAGGATGAATACACACATCTGAACTACATAGGAGAAAAAATTAGTTTCCCCTTCCTTCTGGTATGCCAGAGAAGTCCCAGGTCACCTTGTAGATGTTGAACAACTAGCTACCGGTGTGTGTGGGGGGACCCTATTGCCATTTGCTGATGTCTGTGGTGTGACATTGTCACATGATCAGTTTTATGTCGCAGCATGACACTATGAGAGGCGAAGAGATGCCTCGACGTTGCTCCAGTCCACAGTACTTCCACCACGTCAATTCTTTGGGAAAATCACCCCAGAATTCTAAATGATAGGAAAATGTGGCCATTTCCAAGTGAAGAATTCAGAGTAATTAAAATATAGTTTGCTAATTATAAAGTAATATCATTGTGAATACATGGGTATAAATGGTGTGTGGGCTCCTGACTATTGACCCCTTCTCAACAGAGGTCGTCTGCAGCGCACCCTGCTCTCACCTCTCCTGACTGCTCTGACCTTGTCCCTGCTCAGCTTGCATCTTGAGATGAAGTCATCGCACATCACCAGTGTGGTCATCACTGTCACCAACAACAGGTAGAGGACCTTGCTTAGAGACTCCTTCTAGACAGCTGCACCTGCTGACAGTATGGAGCCGTCTGCTGCCCCTCCATTGCCTGGATCCTACTGAAACCTCACCTAGGTATCTTATGTCCCAATTGTTTCCTGTGGAGTTCCCCGTCTCTGCAAGTTATGTGTACTCCGCGCATGTCCCACCGTCTTCCTTCAGACTGCTCAAAAACTGAGTGCCTACGTCACAGAAGGCCCCTCACCGCATGGCTTCATGTTCTGTGTTCTCTCTGCCGGAGTCATTACTCACGCTGAGGTAAGTTGAAAGTCCTAGTAATAACATGTTTCCTGGTTTACAATAGTTCTGAATATTTCATTCCAATTGTTTAATGATTTGAGTTTCATTTTCTCATTAGTAATTTCTGATACTCCCGTTATTGCTATCTAAGAGAATTATTGCTTTTGCTGAAGCCAAATACTACCATTTAAAGATTCTGAAAAGCTGCCTTGGCCTTAAAGGTGTACCAGAATTTTTTCTTTCATTGGATTCAGTCATCTACTGCTTGGGTTCTTTCCTGCCATTTCCCCTCTCAGGAATGTCACCGAGCAGATTTATCTTTTTAAATCAGTTTAGAAAATGATCATTCTCCCTGGTCCCAAGCACCATTGCTCCTACAACACAACACAGCAGCCAGTGTTCGTTCAGAGCTTTCCGAGTGTGGTACAGTGATCTGTTGCTCCTTCAGCTCCACTTTCTCTCCCGTACACCAAGTTCCAGCCAGCCCAGTTTGCACTAATGCATTAGCATCACCCACTCCCCTGTGTTTACTCAACCTTTGCCCTTTCTTCTCCAAGGATGAGCCCTAATGGGTATAGGCAGTCAGCCCTACACCCAAATACATAGGATAAAACTACATGGACTCAGCATGCTGTATTTATATAATATATAAATATTAGTAAATATTATATATTAGCAATATGCTAATATATAACTAGTATATATTATTAGTAAATGCTAATATCTTAGTCAAAAGAAACATATTACTTAACACACACATATGTTTGTATGTTACAGATGTAGGCCTGTCTCTCTGACAATCAATGTCTGTGCAGTGTTTTTGTTTTTATTAGAAAACAGGGGCCGGAGAGATTAATCAGTGGTTGAGAGAACTGGGTGCTCTTCCAGGGTTCAATTCCCAGCCCCACAGGGTGGCTCACAACAGTCTGTAACTCCAGTTCCAGGGGACTCACTTCCCTCCTCTGGCTTCTGAGGGTCCCTGGCACACATGGGATGCACAGACATAATGTAGGTAAAACACCCATATACATTAAAGGGAAAAATAAAAAAGGCGGTAAAAGAAACAGCAGGTGCCTGTATTAGGAGGAAGCACCGCCTGCTCGAAGGGAGGGAGGGGCAAGTGAGACAGATGATCCGCCATCCACTTGCCTCCTGCTTGCCGAGCAAGCCTGATGACCTAAACTCTACCCCAGAGTCTTCATGAAAGAGAAAGGAGAGAAGCAACTCGGTTCCTCGTGCCCTCACACGCATGTGCATACTTGGGAGTGAGTGTGGCCCCTGCAAAAAAATAAAAATTGTTCAAAGAGCCGGTGGGAAGGGAACACAGACTCTAAAATGCAGAGCAGGTTACATGAATGGGAGATGATATAGGTGGGCTATAAGTAGTGCAGCTGTTGATATTAATTGTTATTAATAATAATGCAGTATTCAACAGAAATTATGAATGGATGCCACTGTACACTAGGTTATTTCTACCTTTACAGTAGTGGAAAAGGGAAAAAGTTATTACTTATCAGGGACACTATAAGATTCATTCTAACAAATTGCGTTATCGCTATGGAGTCCTTCGGTGCCAGCACCGTGGGCAGATAAATGGAGGAGGAAAGGGATCGAGAGGGAAAACACTTGGAGAGCATTCAAATGTGTGCATGATACAGAATGGGGCTTCAGCACAGAAATCAAGGCCATCAAGGCCATGGAGGGCTGCGCTGAGTGTCCTGTCCTGCTGTCCCCCCACATCCCAAAACACTCTGGCTGAAGAAGAGGCTGGGAAAAGGAGGTTGTTCAGAACCAAGAATCTGCATGGGGGCCTGTTAGGTTTCAAACCCAGGACAAAGGGCCGAGTGCCTACTTAACATATCAAGGTGAACAGGGTCCTAGGTCCCTAGGAGCAGTCATGTCCTTCCTTTTTTATTTCTGCTTTTCATTCGGGGCCAGCTCCCAGGTGGCAGGTGACCTGGGCACATGGGTAGAAGGGTGTGCTTGTAGGCGAGAAGAGCGATAGCGAGGGGACATTAAGAGGTGTAAGGACAGGTGAGGCTTGGGAATGTGCAGTGATTCACAAGTTTGATTCTAAGAATCCACCAATAGAGCTTCAAGTTACTATTACTTTAAATTACTGGAGTGAGGATTTAGGTGGGAGGAAATGAAGAATTCTTGATAATTGAAATATGAAACAGTCTGGCTAGGGAGGATGGGATCTCAAAGTCTGCCTTAATTAGGTGCTAAAAATAGCCATTTTAAAGTCGGCCTTCTTTTCTAGGCCATCCAGCCCTCTTCAGATGGTTTTAGTCTCAGCCATGTGCTAATTGTTTCTAATGGCCTGTAAACAAACTCCCCAAACTATTAACCTCTCTCTTTAGCCAGAGATTCAGGAAATTAGGCTTTGGAAACAAAAAAAAAAAGTTCACAGCAAGTTGCCCTGGAGAATCGCTCAAAGTAGACACTGGCTTTGGAGGGGACTCAAGGTCAATACAGAGCAGAAGCTTGTGGAGCCCAGCGCCCTCACAGAGTCTGAAGGACCCCGCCCTTCCCCACTGAGTGTGGCCCTTTCTATCTGCAGGGACAGCAGAAATGACGGCTGCCGCCAGACACACAAATCTCTAATTACAGGTTTGGAAAACTATTTTTAAGTGTGTGTGTGTGTGTGTGTGTGTGTGTGTGTATGTGCGCGCGCGCACACGCGCACGTTCTGGAGCCTGCAGAGACCACAGGAGGGTGTGAAATCCCCTGCAGCTTGTGCAGTAGTTGTGACGCAGCATGAGTGCCGGGAACTGAACTTGGGTTGCCTGCAAGAGCAGTGCATGCCATTAACTGCTGAGCCTTTTTCTTAGTCCACCCAGAATCATAGTATATATTATTATATAACACAATAAAATATTATTATATAATAACACATAATGTATTAATATGTTTATAGTTTATTTATTTATCTGCTGTATGCCAAAAAGTGCACGTGCAGGTCAGAGAATATCTCCCGGGAACCACCTTGCTGGTTCTGACTCCACAGTTTTTACAAAGATTGAAATAATATTTCTTGATTGACAACAATGCTGGAAGCTAGAACTGATGTAGATGGAAAGCGGTTCAGTCTAGCTTTAGACAGGTAACGCCCCAAACTGTCAGGAAATGAGCTGGGATATTCTAGGGCCCACTATCTTTTGCTTATCTTCTTTGGATGATGAAACACTTAATTTGTAATTGCAGAATAGCCAAAGAATGCTATAAAAAGAATGGCAATTGAGGTTTGCCTTTCCAGCCATTTAAAAGCTCATGTAAAATTATAGCATTTTTAAACCTTTCTTCCCAGCATGGGTTGAACAACAAAGAAGCAGCAGCCCAGGAACAGATTCCAGGGTTGAGACCAGGCTATGCCATGACCACCTCCATCTTGTCTGGAAGCAGAGCTTTCTCTGACTGCACTTTGCACTGGAAGATTCCATTTTACAAGCAGCTTTTGACTCCGTCTTGAGAGCTGAACATGACTATAGGCCCTACGCAGACCCTCGAACTGTGTCATCTGTCAGGTACACCCCTCTGGCACAGATTATTAGATGACATTCCTGGGAGTAGAAGGGAGCCACTCCGTAAGATTTTCAGGGTGAAATGAGGATTAGGGGACAGGAATGTATTAAAACATTTGGGAAACCAGGTCTAAGGACTTATCAGATGCATTGTGCTGAGGACAGGATACAACTCCCTTACTAGGACTCCATCCCGTGACGGATATCTAACAGGGCAATGGGATGGCCCACGCCGACCTAATATCTGATATGTGGTGCTGCGTGTCATGGACCAATGGAGCAGAGGCCTCCCCAGTTGTGCCTGGGGCTTCAGCTCAGCTCTGCCCCCTGCTGCTGAGGCAGCCTACTGCACTGCCTGCCTCTTCCCCTGCTTGCTGTCTGGACTTCAAGGTGAACCCATCATTTCCTGCCCTTAGACTGGAGTCAGCTTGTCTGGGCTGGACTCTGTAACGTCCTTCTTGACCCTGGTAGCCAACAATGCTGCCCTCCAGACACTGACCTGCCTGAATCCTTGTCAATACAGCCTCTCAATCCACTTCCCAAAGCTTTCGAACTCTGCACAGACTCTTCAGTGTGCACGTTCAATCTGTAACTACATATGCATGTAGACATACAGACAGATACAGTTACCATGCATGTTGTGATGTGTGCTATGAGAGTTTCCAAAATAGCTGGGATTATGTAACAAATTGCCGTCACTTGAAAAGCCAAACCCCATGAGCCTACTGTTATTCTAGAAATCCTGACACTGTTGAAACACATGTGTTTGTCTATGTCTCTGGCATAGTGTACTCATGACACTCCAGGAAAACAAAAGCTTCAGACACGGAAGTCATGAGTGATTTCAGGTTACGAGACATCTCAAATTTGTTAGATCTCATGTGACTCGATATTGATTCCCGAATAATTATGATGAGAAAGATGGAAACTCATTCTTCTTTATGCTCCCCGGCATGTAGAATGATCCAGGAATCAACGTTTAAAACCAAGAAATTATGAAGCCATGGGATACAACATAGTAAAGTTCCATTGGTAGCTTAGTATTTGCAAGGACATCCCCATGAAGGCATAAAGGAAAAACAGTAATAACTTACTACATTGATACCCAACACTTAAAACACTCATGGCAAAAAAGGCTAACACATCAATAAATTATAATAAAGCAAATAATAAATAAAATATAAGATATAAGAAGGGCAATGTTTGCACTTATATGGATGGAAATGCTAGCATTCCTGGTATTATGTAAATAAATCCTCCTAATTTAGTTTTAAAGTCAAACATTCAATAGAAAACTTTGTGAGAGGGCTATCAAAGCAGGTAGTCTACAAATAATATATATACATGACAGTCAGTTAACTACATATGCATATAGATATCCAGTCAGTTACCTGGAAATCACACCCAGTCCAAGCAGCAGCTAGCTGTCAACTAGTTCAACCACCAGAGAGTGGTAGGGTTCCACACAGCTGTGTAATGGCGACCCAATCAGTGTGGCCACAGAAATAGTGCCATTCTGAGTCTGGAGTGCTTCGGAGAGCAGGGCCAGGTCTTCAGGCCTGTGCTGTCCCCTTCCTTTCCCAGGCCTTGGTTTCCCATGAGCAAGTTAAAACCTTACACACCAAATTCCAGATTCCAGTGCTGTGTGCATTCCTGCTTGCAGAGCGCTCAGCCCATCACAGGCCCCGGCTGCAGCTTTCATGGCACTGAAGAAATTAAAGCCTTATTAAAATGTCTAAAGTGACCCACTCAAGGAAGCTTCTCTTTCCCAAGTACATTTTGGGTCACTAAGGTCCAATTTCTCTCCCAGTTATGTCTTCAGCAATTATGAGCCAACATCATTCCTCCCATTAATGTTAGAGCACATTTGCCTCCAGGAACCTGCTCCCTCCCTATTCAAAGCATTTCCTCTGAGCGGAGACATATAGTTAGGTAGCCCACATGGATCAGCGCCTCGATTCCATTTATGACACGGTTCTCAAGAGAAGAATGAATGATAAACATCATGATTACACTGCATAGATGTTTAAAATCTCTAATCTGTTTATATTAATTATCTTAGTTAATATTATCACATTTAGAAAACGGGGGCAGAGTGACCAAACCATCCTAGTTAGACCACCAAGCACTGGTAGTGTCAGGGGAAACCAAGCAGTTTCAGGAAGAAAGTTTCTTCCCAGCACTGTAGCCTGGCACCATCCTTTTCCTATGTTGTTATCTGCGCAACCACAGAACCTTTGCAAACAGGACCACGAGGCACACGGTCCTAGCCTAGGGCTTCAGGTATCCAACTACTGCTAAAGCTGTTTGAAGGCAAACATGCAAGGTTGGGTGTACTGGCGTAGCCCACTGTTCTAGGGCATCTATGCAGGGCAGACATTCTACAGAGTGTGCTTCATGTGTTGACTCAATTCTCACAGTGATGTGGAAGGCTTCTTACTAACCAGCCTGAGAAGCAGTGAGCAGCAGAATTCTTTGCCTAAAGTCTGTCTTCAAGGCTGAAACTGTTAATTACTATGCTTCATGCCTACATTGGGAGTTGGTGAAGACAGCAGAAGCAACCTACAGAGATACATAAAGCTTATTAGGGATAAGAAGAAGGAAAATGGAAATGGAGGAAGCAAGAAGCAGAGACACAGTTCCTACCTTCAGCTGCTGGGGGACAAATTATGATTTAAGGATTTAGAAGACAGGTGAAGGTTACCCACACAGTAACACATGCCTGTGGGACACACTTAGATGAATGGCCTGGCAGATTACTAGGTTTCCAAGGGTGACAAATCTGGTAGTGATTTAACTGAAATGGGGGAAGTGTGGAATGGGGATTAGTCACTGTGAGCAAAGGGGTTGGAGCTGGGACGATGAGGACTGCAGCTGGTTGGGGACAGAAAGTCAATCTTCGTTAGTGGGGATAAAGCACCTTGTTCATAACTGGGGAAAAGATCAGCCAAGGAAAGAAAGAACACAAAATTTCAACTCCTCGCCTCCCAGGGAGGCAGCTCCCTTCTCCTGCCCAAGCTCCCAACTAAAGAACCAGAATCATTGTCTCTGGGGATTCCCAGTAGTGAACAGGAAGAACAGTGAGGAAACATGGTGCCCTGTGTTCTAAGGCAGATCGCAGCTGCCGACACCAGACTACCCCAAACCCCAGCGGTTATGCGGCATCACTGGGAGCAACCTGGGGTTAGCGAAGAGAGACAAATTTGATTTGCAGAGATGTAGGAGGGCGTTACTGATTTCTTCTTGCATTTTAGCACCGCGGAGTGAACATAGCAACATTTCAAGTTGAAGGAGGCAGAAAATTCATGAAGGCTATCTTTCTCTGGTTGCCATAATTCTCACCAGCCCCTTCCATTCCCATCTCTTTCCCACAATGACCCTCCCTCCCTTCCAACGCTGAGCCAGCCATCACAGGTAGCACAGTTAAGTCACCAGGCAGCTTTGGCCACAGAGCTGATCTTGTCACTTATTAATTGTTCTGGGACTATTTGTCAATATGATTGTTGTGACATTTACTTATTATTGTTCCCATGGTGATAAGTTAAAAGAGGATGTGTAATATGGGATTTCTTTATGTTTCACAGGCGCTTGCTGAACACGCTGCCGTTCCACATGGCAGATCTGATCGCATGTCTCATTTCATATGCTTCTTCGTCGTCTGGGCACCAATGTCACATGAAGATCCTGCTCACATGTTGTCCTTCTTTTTCTTACTGACCGTGTGAGACCTTTACGTGCCCTGAGCTCTGCATTGCTGGCCAATGTGTCATAAAACCCACTGCTATGTGACTTGCGTGTGCTCACTCCCTTTATGCTGTCTTTGGGTGCCTGCATAGTGTTAATGCAGATGAACTGATCGGTTTTCTCATTTAGTTAAGAACGCTGGGCTCTGTCTGAGATATCATAAGTATTGTGCATTATTTTTATACTCAGAAACTTTAGTGTTTCAATTCTTAGGATCTCTGATCCACTCTATATTGGTATTTCTGAATTATGTAACACAGGAGATTGAGGTACATTGTCTTTTCATGTGATGTTGTCTAACTTTCCCAGACCCATCACTTGGTGATGCTACAGTCACATGGCCAATGTGTATGTGGATCTGAATGTGGTTATGTAGCTTAATAGTATGATTTTGTATAGCTTAATACAGGCTAAATATTGGCGATATAAAGAAGAAAGGCTTGGGGAAAATATAACTTAATACAGGCTAAATATTGGAGTTATAAAGGAAAAATCGCTGACAGTGTAGGCGAGGCCTTTACATGTTCTGAGCTCTTCATGCTGACAGTGTAGGCGAGGCCTTTACATGTTCTGAGCTCTTCATGCTGACAGTGTAGGCGAGGCCTTTACATGTTCTGAGCTCTTCATGCTGACAGTGTAGGCGAGGCCTTTACATGTTCTGAGCTCTTCATGCCTGAGCTCTCACATGCTAATCTATAAGAAAACCCACTGTAGATCTAAAGAAGAAAATGCTTCTGTAAGTGGGAACTTACCAAAAGATAAACATATCATTGGCTGGAATACATGTTAACTAGGTTGAGGGCCACTGCCCAGTTAATGCCTACTCTGCCCTCTTCCCTGTGCCTTAGATGCTGGTACCTCTCTGTAGCATGTCCAGGTACCATCCGGGTCAGTGGGGGCTTAGCCTAGAGAGAGAGGCTAGGTAGGCGTCAGCATGGCTGTCTACGATATGGCAAATAATATCGTTCCCAAGTTGATCTGGGCTTTTCTCAATTCACTTCAGGGTCCTTGATCTCCAGCCCCATAGGACCTCAGGGCCTGTGGTGATAACTTTTATGGTGGGTACTGTGTGATGATTACTTGGCCAACTTGATGGGATTGTGAGAGCCTCTCGGAGCTGAATCAAGTACATTCTGGGTATGTCTGGGAAGGGATCCTCAGAGAGAATCAACTAGGGAATGTGGGCAGCACTGCCACTGAGGTCAGCTGCCCCAGTGGAGCAGAAGAGGAAGAGAGAAGCCTGCTCACAAGGCATGTTGTGTTCGGTCTCTTCGATACCATGGTGTCAGCTGTTCTCTGACGCAAGATGGATTCCAGTCTTGGAGACTGTGAGCCAAACTGAATCTTCCTCCCTTTAAGCCCCTCTGAGTATTAGTCACAGCAACACACCCTGCTTCCCCTTCTGCCATCTGTCAGGGCCACCCATGGCTCCTCGGAAGGCCCCCACCATCCTGCCTAGGGGCTGTCAACAAATTCCTACACGCTCATCAGCAAAGAGTCTCTGAGCAGTGGCCTTCTCTTCCGCAGCAGGAGCATGCCCATCACCTCTCTGGAAGTCTGGCACCAGAGAAGTCCTGGGCTGGAACCGTCTTCCATGCCCTGAATAGCAGCTGACTTACTGACATCAGAGAGACTAAGACAGCAGCTCCACACCCCCTTTGCCAGCATCTCAGCTTATGTCTGAGAGTGTGGTCCAGCTCCATCTTCCAGTTCTTTTCCTTCCCAACAAACCATGATGTCATGATCTTGAGGCAAGATCATTCCCAATAGTATATAATAGGACATATACTATTGATGGTCAAGGACACGGATTTTGGGGTCATTGAGCCTCCCTCACCTACCATATGAAATAGATGTGTTTCCGGAAGAAATAGCTCTTGTACTATATTTTCCCTCCTGTTTAAAATATGTGTAACATTCATGTCCAACAGGAGGTAAGATCTGTGTGGCTACAAAATGTCCACAGAAGCTAGCAGCAATAGAACATGTCAACAGTTGTAGGGCCTTCACTTGCCTCGTGGAACACACATCTGTGATGGCAGATTACCCTGGCATACACATGGGCATAGACTGAGCAAATATGAAAATAGTCGTTTGTAGCCTGAAAATATCACAGCCTACGTTTCAGATCAGGCTCGGGAGGATGACTCTGACGTGGAGGTCTGTACTGCTGTCACCAGGGTGACACCTTGACTTTGGGGGTCTCGGGCTGGTCACATCTGTAGTAATGAGTGAGCGGTTTACTTTGGCAGAGGCAGGGACTATGTTGATGGCTCTAGTTAAGCAGGTAATGTCATGATCTAAAGAAACAGGTAAACTGGTGCAGTACGCCTGCTCACATACAATGAGTTCTTTCTCATTCAGTTCTCATCCCTTCAGTTCTGTCTTGGCAAATCAAAAGGATCATGGGGAAGACTCTCACACTAGAGGGATGAGTTTGAGTTCCTTCTCTGTAGCATCGCAGGGGCAAGAGTGAATTCTGAGAGCAGTTGCTACTCTTTGCCTTGCTTTAGCTGGCACAGTTACATCACACCTGCCCCTGCTAGAGGACCCTGCCATCTCTCCTCCCTGGCCCATCCTCCCTTCTGCCGCCAGCTATGCCACACTGCCGTCTCAGCTTGAAATACCTGAAATGTTTCTGGGGCCACCAGTGAACTTTTTATATAATGAACATGTAGACTGATGAGCTGTTTTGAATCTTTGATGGACAAGGAAGGGTTTAAGAAAGCAGATACCCATGCATGATCCCTTTTTCCACAGTATTGTTCTCATAGGAAGTCACTATTCTATGTGTATAATTCTGCATGCTAATGTGTGGGTATGATGGTCTAATGAATCTTGTGATAGTGCCATGGACCTTAGTGTTGCAAAAACAAATGCATTGGGAGCTAGAAACCCTGGAAAGTCCATTGTTAGTACATGCAAGATATAGGATTCCAGCCATGTTTTCTTCCACTTAGAATCTGTCAAATTAACAAGGAACAGAATCAACCATAGCTTCAAAAATGACTGCATTCCAGCAACCATTTCTTATTTTGCTGCAAATAGCTCTGCAAGCTGTGGAGGCTACAGAAAACAAGTCTGCAAAAGTTTCATTCTAAATGTCATACGACTGATAGTCATGTACAGGATCTTTATAATATCTGAAACCTGCTAATCACTAAGTGTTCCTCAACAGGTTAAAATTTCTGTCTGAAGGTATAAGGCAACACCAACATTATTTGCAGTGGAAAATAGCTTCTTCCTGTCAACCTAGTTTATAATTGATTGCTAATTAACAGGATGGATTTCAATAAAATAAATGCACAGAGCATAATATTTTTCTTTTTTTAAAATGAAAAGACAGCCATTTAAAGGTTGCATGGGCATTTTGTTCTGTTGAGAATGGACATTGAGATTAAATCATAACTGCTAGCAAAGTCGAAGCAAAGGCCCCTTGGATGCTTCCAGAATGTAGTTTCCTCTTCCTTAACATCCATCAATGGAAAAGGAACTGCTTAAAATCCAGACGGTTACAACATGCAAGGTTGACCTTAATGGATACAAAATTGGTCTGGGAGGATTTGCAATATTACCCTCCTCCTGCCAGTGGGGCTGCTGTGCCCTGCAGTGACAGTTAATGAAGAGGTAAGGCCCCTGAGTTTCATGGCAGGCTCCTCTAACATCCCCAGGAAGTCCCGAGGATGCTGCAGCTCCCATCAGAGATCTACATGGTTCACAGTGGGAGAACGGAAGGTCTCCGGCTGGCATTAAAACTGACATGGTTCACATTCCAAAGTATCAATGGAGATAAAATATTTCTTCTGTGTTTTCATAAGGAACTGACCCTGAACAATATGGCTTAGTTATCTGTCTCTTAGGGCTCAGACTTCAGAATTGGACTTTCCTTCATTCCTACCAGCACCTAAAGACTCTGCTTTGATCTTGTGTTTATTTATTGTTTCATTTGTCATCTTGAACATTTCATTACATATTGAAGAGACTGATTTTTGTGTGTTTGTTTTGTTTTATTTTTGAGAACATGAACAGCTCGGGAAACTATAGCCTTGAAAGTGTGAGGATCCAAGTTCAAACCCCAGAACCCACATAAATAGCAGAGAGATGACTCAGTAGTTGAGAGCACTTGCTGCTCTTCCGGAGCATCTTGGTTCGTTCCCAGCACCTACAGAGTAGTTCACAAACATCTGTAGCTCCAGCTTCAATGGATCTGATCCCCTCTTCTGGACTCTATGGGCACCAAGCACACATGTGGTACACAGAACATATATATAGCACAACATTCATACACATAAAATAAAAATGGATAGTCATTTAAAAGAAGAAAACTTATAAGTTTATAATCCCAGCACAGGGGAAGAGGGGACACAGGCTCTTTGGGGCTTCCAGGCCAGCTAGCCCAGCCTGTTTGACAAGTCACAGTAAGTCAGAAACATCCTGACTTTTTTTTCCGGTAAATGGTAGATGGTGCCTAAGGAACTACCCCCAAGGCTCTCCTCTGGCTCCCATGCACAGGTAAATACATATGCGGAGGTATCAGTGCACACGCAGACACATTAATATTTTCTATAAAAAGAATGTGCTGTTTATTGCACTGTGTGGAACATTTACTTTACTCCACGTCTGCAGATGCTAAAGCCTTCTGAGGCAAAGGCTAGTGCTGGTCACTGCAGAGGATAAACATGGTTGCACAAAGACAGATTCAGACCTCGCCCTTGAGCAACCTGCAGTTTCATGGAGCCCCACACTGAATGGCAGTTCTGCTCTCTCCAGTTCTGACCACTCACAAAGGTGAGAACACCTGGAGCTGTCTCTGGCTTTTTCCTGCCTCTGATCCCAACTTGACTACTTTCCCCTTTCTACATGACAATCTACCTTCCAACATTTCAGGGAGGCTCATCTTTCACTCACAGCAAAAACCCGGACCCTGTGCATGAGAATGATAAGAGGCCACAGCAAAATCCATGCAAACCACAAGACCTTCAGTTGTCTGGATGGCTGAATGGACACTGTCACTACTAAAGGGAAATCTTTAAAAACCTTTAGTGTTGGAGGTCCTTCTGTCTATGTGTTGCTTTTATTGGTTAATGAATAAAGAACTGCTTTGATCCTGTGGCAGGGAAGAACAGAACTAGGTGTGGAAAGCTAGGCTGAATGCTGGGAGAAAGCTGGCAGAGTGAGAGAGAAGCCATGGAGCCGCAGGAGACAGACGCTGGGAACATTAGCTGGTAAGCCATAGCCTCGTGGTGATATAGATTGATAGAAATGAGTTAAATTAATATGTAAGAATTAGCCAATAAGAATCTAGAGCTAATGGGCCAAGCAGTGATTTAATTAATACAGTTTCTGTGTGATTATTTCGGGTCTAAGCTAGCCAGGCGGCCGGGAACCAACAAGCCGTTTCTCTTACTACAAACCTTAGCCTCAAATTCTCCTCTTTAAAATAGAAACTCAAGGGGCTAGAGAGATAGTTCAGTGGCTAAGAGCACTGGCTGCTCCTCCAGAGGTCCTGGATTCAATTCCTAGCACCCACATGGTGGTTCACAGCCATCTGTAATGAGATCTGGTGGCCTCTTCTGGCCTGCAGGCATACATGCAGGCAGAACACTATAAACATGGTAATTATATAAATCTTTGAAAAAATGAAAACCCAAATGACTTTCAAGGACTGACACTGAGAAGCCCATGATCATGAAGTGTACATGTCAATCTCAGGACAGGCCAGGCCACTGAGAATGTCTGGGAGTGGGCTTGCTGAAGAGAACAGGCTGTAGAGGCCCCCTAACAAGAGTGTGTCAGCGTGAGAAAGCGTCACAAAAGTGTCGGGGCTGGAGAGATGTCCAGTGTGGCCGAGCACTTGATGCTCTTGCACGGGACTAGAGTGTGATCTCCAGGACCCACAGTTCACAAGTACCGGGAACTCCGGCTCCAAGTGCTCTACCACCCTCTTCTGACTCCTGGGGGCACCTGCACACAGATGCACATAACTACACCTAGATGCACATGCACACACATGAGAGAAACACACACTTAAACAGAAGAGAAGCAATAGGATCTACACCATGAGGCGTGACACTCAGTGTGAAGGAGCCCGACTTGAGTTGGATGAGGCACCTTTGAGGTCTCCTCTCTGTCCTCTCTGCTCTACTGCACTCACCTAATTGTTGAGACGGGGATGTGGTATTCTCTATCCACTGAGTCATGTCCTTTGCTTCTCTCGGTGATATAAATGTGGTATTATTCACCCAATGAGTCATGTCATTTGCTTTTCTCTTCCCTCCAAGGTAGCAGGAATACAACAAAAACACTTCCTCCCGCATGTTCCTGAAGGTGCATTGGCCCTGCTTCATTCAGGACACGACAGCAGGCACAGCGCTGGGGACTGGAAGGAGAACCACAGAGCTCCACGGTCACAAATGAGGGCCCCAAGGCTGTGAGGTGCGAAAACCCCCATCAGGTTTTCATTGCAGTCACAGAGTCCTTTACTGAAATAAGTCACATGAAACAACACAGTGGACTTGGCCTTGAGTTCCTGGGTAAAATCTTAGCTGCCTCTCAACCATGGAATATTAAGAAAGGGTCACTTACAATGGTTAAGGTTTCTATACAGTGCTTTAAAATAAGAGAAACAAAGAATTTCATTTTGATTCATAACGTATTGCAAAGTACAGTCTAACCAAAAGAAACCATGACCTGAGAAAAGAAGCTGAAGACATATTGAATGGATCCAAAGGGAATGCCGGGAAGATCCCTGTGTGAGGGAACGAATGCTACCAGAATGCTGCCAAATGAGAGCTAAATCACTGTCCCAAGGAACAAGAGCAAATGGGCTTTGAGATAAATCTCCACTAATCTCCAGGCCTGAGTAAATCTTTTTGGTATGCAATCCATGGTAGCTTTGCTTCAGTGAGTGAGTGGATTTGAAGATGGATTTGAAGGCAAGAAAATCATGGCACTATGTATTATCAAATGGCAATGACACCAAAACAGCAAGTCCTAATTGTAGAAGTCTCGAGATAGTGCCATGTCTTGGATCTAATGTCAAGCCAGGAGCTGGTTATTTCGACGTGTTTCTGGAAGGTTTGATTTTGGTTGTGTAAATTGTGTAAATATGGCTGCCTTTTACTTTGTCCACAGCACTGAAAATGCAGCAGGGGTGAGTGAAGGGGAATGCACAGGGCAGCTTGCTAGGCGTTGGGCAGCACTGGGGACTAAGGGTTTCTGTTTTTTCATGCTGCTATGTGACTAACACAAAGATAAAACAACTCTGGAAGATAAGAAGAAAAGAGAACCCGTTTAAATCTGTATTTAACATCCCAGAAGATGTAAAAATTTTAAGTAAAGTCCACAGGAATCAATTATGATTTAGGGTCAGGGTAAGGATTATGGCCAAACACAAATTTAAAAGACAAAACCCCCTACTACAAAGACAGCCAGAGCAGAGTTGGCTGGGGCACTGGAGAGGTTCTGTGCTGAGAAAGTTTGGAATTGTTTTCTCACAACAAAAATATGCACATATGCAAATAAGATCAGCTTGAGTCCACTTACCCTTTTAAAAAACCAAGTAATTGTGACAAAGCTACTTCCTTTATCAATGGTTTGGACAAAACTGAGAACATTCTCAGAGAAGGAAATCATGCTGGAGAGCCCATCCCCCACCCCCCAACACAGAAAGTCACATTGAAACAGTATAATTTAAGAAAATCAGTTCACAAGTATGCAGGAAGAATTTAAAGCTGTCTGTCATCACCAGCCTGCTCCCCTCCCACCCACCACCCTGTGCTCAGGCGAAAATGTGCAGTCAGTGAGTTTATGCTTGAATAGAATGGCTTCTTCTCCGTGGCGCCAAGGCCGGCTGCCTAGACAGATGATGTAATCATCACTCTATGTCTGAATGCAGTCTCATGAAGATTCATTCATTGGAGTGTGTGTGTGTGTGTGCGCACGCGCACACACACACATGCGTGAGCATGCGTTCGCGTGTTCATGCAGTCCATTGTCTGAATGGATGTTGAGGCTAGAGTACAACTGTGGAGTTGGTTCTCTCCTTCCACTGTGGGTTTGTGGAACTGACTTCACCTTGTTAGGAGTATGTGACAAGTGCCTTTTCCTGCTGGGCCAACACACTTCCCCAAACAAAACATTATTAAGGGGGTAGGAGTACAATGTAACCAAAGTACAGTGTGAGATGTTGGAGCGTCCTCTTTCAAGCTTGGGATGTCCCTAGAAAGTCCTTTTCTCCATCCTTCATTCAAGGTTTCCTTTGGGTTACAGAAGAGACATCCTTCAATCTATGTATACACTGGAATTGGACTGAATGTTGCTTATATCCATTAAATCATGTGGAGTAAGGTCAGGAAAATTTTTATTTTAACAACATAACTTTTCCAACGTTTATCTCCCCAAGTATCTTGGAGGTGGCTAACTTTGTCATAAAGATGGTTGTCTGTCATTAATACAAGGGGATAGATAGGAAGGCAGTGCGCATAGTCAGACAGCATAAGCCTCTTTCACATTATTTATATTTATGTGCGTGCATGTGTGTGAGCGTGCGTGCACATGAATGGGTGTGAATGTGTCACATGTGTGTATGGGTACCCTCAGAGACTAGAAGCAGGTGTCAGAAACCCCTGCCACTAGAGCTAGGGGTGATTGTGAGCTGCCATGTGGGTGCTGGGAACTGAACTCAGGCCTGGAAGAGCAGCATGTACTCTTAATCACTGAGCCATCTCTCCGTGCCCCCCTCCCTCAGATTCTAACTCCATCTTCATCAATGCTGCCTGGTAGGCTGTGCTCAACTTACAGAAAAATGTTTTGATTTTTTTCCTTTGAGAAACCAAAAGGTGATTTTAATTACTTGTTGCTATTGGAGGAGGTGAGCCCTCCTTTGTAGAACTGGCTGACTCCTTCCTGAAATGCTGGAAGCATTATTTTGTCCTTTGAAAAGTGCTTTCCATGTGCGGCCATCCACTTTGCCAAAGGCAGGTGAAACACAGCAGTTTGCGGGCACTGATGTGGCATTTCCTGCCAGAGCAGTGGCTAAACACCAGAAGCAAGGAAAACGTGGTGGTGGGGACAGCTCAGTCAACAGCTGTTGCTAACATACTTAGGCTTCGTTTAGCCAATGGTAAAACTCAAAGCTAGCAAAGGATGGCAATACTAAGCCAGAAGTATTGACGCCAACCATGATATCATAAAGCAGATTCAAAGGGCGTCTCATTCAGTCCCAAAGGCTGAGGGGCGGAAACACAAAAGTGTCTGTTTCATCCTAAAAGCACGGAACAAGAGGTTTGGGGATTTTATTCAGTGACCCACTTTGGCATTTGATTAAAACATTCTTCCTAGTTGGGACTGAGTTCCCACCGTTGCAACCAGAGCTTCTGAGCTAACCTTGAGGACACACGCTGAAGCTGCCTTCTTTATTCTCTGCATCAGCAATGACCAGGGCTTGCACTCTCCACTGCTCACACTGCAGATCCGGCAGGTTCCCTTTCTCCTGCCTGACCTCGACTCCTCAACCAGAATCCACATCTACTGCATTCCCTCCGTCATGGTCTCCACATCTTTCTTTCCTTGTATCCACTTGAGTTTGAATTAACTGGGCCAAGAATCAACTGCATGATTTCCTCTGGCTACAGGACTGTACCAGAAGCCCCAGGACAAATGCCAACAGCTATGTGAAGTAACTCACATGTATGGAAGAGACAGCCTGGCAAGAATAAGTGGTTTTCATAAATTGTTATTCCATCCCTAACACTCACATCATATTTTACAGCTTACTGATATTAATGAGTTTACATTTCTGGATGAACTCAGAACACTATGTTTAGGTGTTTGTCTCACGTAGTTTCAGGCCCATATTTGACTACTTAACTAATCCAAGTAATTGGCACTGTAAATAAGTTTACCACAGTAACAATATGCCCAGATTTGGTGGCATCGCTGAAATAGATATGCACCGGGAGAGGCATCCGAGGAAGGTCTGCTAGAGGAAGGAGGCTGGACAGAACGACACCACGGACCTGCTCCTGAGAGCCTTACCTGACATCTGTGCACGCTATGCAGGTGATGCTGCGGCTGTTAGTGGTGATCAGGTTCAAGGCTACGGATGTATCCTTGTCAGAGGTTGGGTGTGCTCCGCATTTAAAGAAAAATTCCTGGAAGAATGAGGGAAAGAATAATCACACAAGGATCTTGTCTGGTTATTTATCCCTTCCCAAACATTTTTGCAGTGAACAATCATTTGGGGGCAAGAACTCTGTCATTAGGTATGAATAGGGAACAAATCACCATCAGCTTTTGGAAGGAAAGAACAGCCTTGTCTGGGGCAGAACTGGTCAGAAATACCCTGAGCATTTGGGAGAACCCCGGACCTTCTCTGCATGGTCACCTTGTCTGGTGCAGAACTGGTCAGTAATATCCTGAGCATCCTGGAGAATCCAGGGCCTTCTCTGCATGGTCACTTTGCAGGTAGCCTTACAACAGGAACATGTGTACTTAGTGAAGGATCTGGGGAGCCAGAGGACTCAGGGTCACAATTGCCGTGATGGGTAATATTGATCGCCAGCCTGACAGGACCCATCTGACATTACCTAGGAGACAACTCCTAAGTGTGGCTGGCCCCATCCCACGAGCTGAGATCCAGGCTAAATAGAAAGGAGAAAGCAAGCAGAGAGTCAGCCTTAATCACTCTCTGCTCCTTGATGTGGGGACTCTATGTGTGCCACTGCCTCAGATGCCTGCCACCACAGCTTCCCCACTGGGAAGGACTCACAGCAACTGCACCGGGACATACCCTTCCCTCTTAGGTGGCTTTGTCAGAGATTTTGTTGCAACAATAAGAAAAGGAGCATGAAAGTGCACAGCACTGCTCTTAGGCAGGTAGCCCTGGAGGGGAGGGCAATGTGCACCTTCCCAGTGGAACTCACAGCTCACCCTGAGGCCTGACTGCCCAGCCCCAATGGTTGGCAGTTGGATGCCCAAATAACCTACATCCCTTGCTGCTTTATCTCCTTTCTCAGCTGTGTCCCTCAACACACGTGAGTATTTTAGGGTGTTCCCTCCTTCCTCCACCCACTCTCTTCTCACTCAGCTTCTTTCTTAATCCTCACATTTCCTCTCAGGCCCCTTTGTGTTGGGTCAGTCCAGTGGTCACATTGCTCCTTGTCTCTGGCCTTCTATGGAATCCCAGATTTTCCGCAGGGACAGATCACCTAAATGATGTATTACTGGGTGACAGAGAAGCCCTGCAATGTGCACTTGTGTGGATGGCATCTTCCCTCTTAACCCTGGACCTGACGTCAGTCAGCTCTTATGGGATGCTCCAGATTTGACACAGGAAGCATTTCTACCTTGTGGGCCAGAAGGTTTTCCTTGCATTTCTCTCCTTGGCATTGCATCCAGAGATGATGTGTGAGCCACAGATGGCATGGGTGGCCAAAGTGACTGCTCTTAATACAACTCGGTTTATAGGGTATGTGGCAAGTTAGATTCTGCTGGGTCATGGGCCATTAAGCACCTCAATGGACTGAATGGGTGCGCAGGTACACTCGAGAACCTGGGTTCAAGTTCAGGGTGCCTGCAGAGTCCAGTGCATGAGTCCAAGTCCTCACTGCCTCATCATAGAAACTATATGGTTCATTGCTTTCTTTTTCTGCACATTGGATACTGTCTTACTTGGTGTTCAACTGCTGTGAATAGACACCATGACCAAGGCAGCTTATAAAGGGGAAGCATTTAATTGGGGCTGGCTTATAATTTCAGAGGTTTCACGGGGTCATTATCATCATGGCAGGAAGCATAGCAGCAGGCAGGCAGACAAGGTGCTGCAGAAGGTGAGAGAGAGTTTTACATCCTGATCCCCAGGCAGCGGGAAGAAAGAGACACTGGGCCTGGCTTGGGCTTTTGAAACTCCAAAGCCCACCCTCAATGAAATACTTCTTCCCACAAGGCCATGTCAAGTGGTGCCACTGCCTAATGGCCACTCCCACCCAAACCACCACAGACACCACTGTTTTCCCTCACCCATTCGAAAAGCTACAGATCCTTCAAGGTCAATCGAAGGATACTGAAAAACAGATTAAAACTATACCTGACCACATAAAAGGGTTGAAGGACATGGCTGATCCTGTGAAACAGATGGGGCTGCCTCCCACTGCCCTTTGCAGGCACGAGGGAAAAAAGCCTCATCTCTAACATAAAGCAGTTCCCTCAAAAAAGCTGAGTTGGCAGGAACATCGAAAATGTTTTTCATATATAGATACATAGAAAGTATTTATATTTTTTCTTAGCTTGCAAAAAGCTACTGGTAGACACTTAGATAACAAATCACAAAATTGTTCTAACACTATATGAAACTCAGCCATATAAAAGCCAAAACCCTTATTACTGGGGGTAGATGTTTATAGACAATAGTCCACATTTAAAGATTTTTTAAAAATTCTGTTAATTCAAATGGTATTATAAAACTAACATAAAAATATTCCAGCTCTGCATATAAAGTATAATTCCAGCACGTTCTCTACCAGTGTTTGCAAATGGTGGATTTGCTATAGTGTGACTAGTAAGAACTGGGAAACAGCCGGGTTTTGTCTAGCTTACAGCTGCCTGCTCCATCTGCCTCTCCACCATGGATGCCGGCAGAAGACAATGGACAGGGCATGGGGGGGGGTTGGACCCAGCCAAGAGCCACACTCTGTGAGGCGTGTTTGATGACTCTGAGCTTAGGGAACTGGGATCTTTCTGAGGAGCTGTGAGGAAGCCTTCCTTTGCTACTGAAGGGGGCATAGTCTTTATTATTCAGGATAATTAGCAAATCTGCCTTTTGCTCTGGAGGGAGACATTAGCTTCCTCTTCCAAGGTCATTAGCATTTTCCTGCAAAGATGGTCCAAGACAAAGGGTAGTTAATGGCTCTCTCTTGAGATGAGCATAAGTGAGAGGCCAGCGACTGTCTCCCAGCAGTGCAACTGTCCTTTCTTACAGGCTAATTAGCAGCAGCCTGGTCTAGTTGGTCCCTCTTCTCTGCAGTCTACATTCAAAACCAAACAAACAACAGCAGTTGGGCAAAACCATCAGTGGAGTCAGAGAAGGCTTTTCCAGACCAACTCCCAGGGTGTCTCTGAGAACTTACTCACAGAAGGGAATCTCACAACAGCCTGGTTCTGCGGGCAAATTCTTCCCACATCTCACAAATGTAGCCTCATAAATAAATGGGTGGCCGTGTTGATAGCAAACTGAATTCTTTCACCTAATGGCTCTTCCGCTGAGATCCATGTACACACTTCTGGAAGTCTTTATTAACCAAGAAGCTAAAATCTATGACAATGATTGGCTAGTTTTGTCTAGTTTCCAGATGATAGCCAAACTATTAAAAAGAAATAAATAAGGGCACGCCTGAGAAAAACAAGCCCTTAAAAACAGTTCCTGGATTTATACCGCAGCTCTGCTGAATGTATCACCACTGTGCTCCGCCTTCGCACCATTGAACAAACATTCTGGATCCTGCAAAGCCGTTCTCCTCTAGGCCTTCACTATTTATACTATTTGCTTACCTTTGACCCTTCCCAGTAGGAGGCTGTGGCCTTCCATTCTCACTGAGTTCTGGTGTTCACCTGACTTCCTATTCCAGACAGAGGAGATAGCTTGTCCTCTACCCAGTTCACACCCTAATGGTTAGTGTCCAGTCATGAGGGAAAATCTGGGTCTCTGCAGCTCAGGGGTCCAATGGGTGTCTAGTGGGCACCTTCTCTGCTCATTCCCTGGTTATATTACCACTTCTCCTGAGCACTGCCCTTCACAGAAGCAAACTGCAGCCGCCAGAATACAAAGGAGCGTGCCACCCAGCTAAAGGGAAGGACTAGGAACCCAGCTGTGCCAAAGCTTATAGGATCTGCAGCTAATCCATCAACCCAATGACTACTTGATGGGTCCTCACTTACGGTAAAAATAACAAACACATGGCTCTAAAGCCTTTCTTCCCCAGATCACTCAAACCTGAGAAAAGTATAAGCAAGGCCTGTCTTCTCATTTCTCCATGAATCTTCTAATAATTTTATTGAAAAGGGTAAGTTTAAGATTGTATATTGTTTGCCAATCATGTTTCCACATAAAATGCCATCTATCTGTACAAAAGCTAAGTCCTAGCTCAGTCTCCAACACTGTTTTAATGAAATCCACAAAAGGAGAACTCACTTTTCTATTAGTAAAGTAGGAGGGAGCCCATGTTTCACAGGGAAGGTTGAAACAATAGCATGGTTTGTGCCTAACCTGTACAGGGTGGCCCCTTGCTTGGCTCACCTGCTAAGGAAACAGGGCCGGCTGCTAGCAGCTCAACTGAAGGGACTCAGTGCTAAGGGGTAGTATTAATGGTGTGTGTACGGGAGGCACAGAAACACTGAAGAGAGACCCCAGCAACCCTTGGTTTAGCCTCATGTATGGGCAGCTACCACCTAGTCCTGGAGGACAGATGAGAATGTGGCTGATTCATCTTGGCTCTGTTTTGGACTGTGTGGCTGGACCCGGGACAGGGAATGGCGGGTACCTGTGGGCAATAAGCCCCACATGTAAGAAAAGCTGTCCCTAGTCTCCAGCTTCTGCCTTATCTATGCTTCTTGTCACCTGCCTGCACAAAGTAGGGGTCATTGAGAGCTGCCATCTGCCAGGGTCAGATGGAGACACAGAGAAGAAGGGAGGAAGGCCGTGGGAAGCAGAGGTGACTGACGGACCATACAGAAGAGGGTCAGTCTGTGAGGTGGAAGACCCCCAACTCTTGTTCCTTGTCAGTGATGACTTCCTGATCAGCTTCCGCTAGAGAAAAACAAGTGCATACATATATACACCTGTTATAGGCATATGAGCGTTGCGGGGAGTCGGGAGGGAGGGGCTCACAGATTACTGGGGAAGCCAGAAAGGTTAAACACAAAGGGACCTTTTCTCAATGTAAGAGATAAAATACCTGCTTTCCTGCCCATAAGGCTGGGGGTGGCTTTTGTTAATGACCTGGCGACCTTTTTGCTATCTGTGGAGGCAGACCTCACCCAAATTCCTCAGAATGGTTATCTAACTCTTCCCTAATACAGTTACCAATCCTTAGGGGAGATGTCCCAGGTATTTTGTGGTCTTCTGACCTCTATGCTATCACCCAGAGAACACACTAGATTCTAGGCCTTTTAGCTACAGAACCCACCCTCATGGTCATGTGTACTTTGTAAAGGAGTCTCTATATAGTCACACCTTAACTAGACCTGGAATTGGACTGATTGGACTGATTGCTGCCTGGAAACCTTTTCCCAAATTGTACTGTTTTAAATATGCTGACAATGAACCACCTGGTAATAGACTCCTCAAAGTCTGATCCAGTTGATGAAGTTTTCATTCTCACCTCTTCTTGAGGTTCGCTTCCCTGTCTGACTGCAGGGACGCCCTTGTGTGAGCGGAGTGTGGCAGACTGAGTAAACTGGACTATACTCATGAAAAAACAAACTAATGGGATGAACCAGGGAGACCAGGCCACAGTCAGTGCTTACGCAAGACCTAGGTTAATACGTATCTTTATATACACCTAGGACGTTCTCACAGACCCTAACTTGAGACAAGCGCCTCTCTGCAGAACATTCTCACGGACCTGAGTGTTCCGACTTTACAATAGCGGTAGACATCCCTGGCTCCTCTTCTCAGACTCTGGTGTGCTAGGCAAGCGCTCCACCTCCACCTTCGCCCAAAGTCCGGCACTGCCTTACTAGCCACAGGAAGTCTCCCTGCTGTCTAGTAATAAAGCCGGACTGCCACCCAAGATAAAACGTGCCACGTGTAGCCAAACTCGGATACATTCGTCTAGCACAGCGACACTCTGAACGCTACCTGGCTTGTCTATACTGAAGCCACATCATTGTGTGGCCTTTGCCCAGAAATGGTGGGCTTACTTGGTGTCATATAAACCCAGTAATGACGTATTAGCAGTCTTGAAATAACTATGCAAGATGTTAGATTGTATAATTTCCAAGACTTCATTAATTTAGCAAAGCTAGTTTTAAAATCAGGCTACACCTAGTTTAACAAATCAAATCTAAAAAGTTAATGAGTCCCTTATCATGTTCAGTTGTAAGTTGGTTTTCTCTTAATAAGATGTGAGCAAAGCCTCTAGCTGATGTGCAGGGCTGATGCGGGGAGAGGAAATCAATTCTCTCCCACGAAGAAACATTACAACCGCATTACACCTGCTGAGCAGGGCGGTTACTGCTGTCTATCTGCATCACTTCTTGCCAAGGCTTCTGGGACCTCTGTGATTCCCAGGCACCTCTCTCCCCCACCCCCTCCTGGAGGCAGGCAGGCATGCAGTCATGCAGCCAAGCCATTTATAGAGGGAGAGCCCTACACAGATGGGAACCATGTTCACAGCTCTTTGTGACGGCATTGTAATGTCAGGCTGATACCACAGTCATCTCTACACCAGTGATGCTTTTCTAGGTCTCAAGCCTCATCCGTCCATTAGCAAGCACAGTTCAGAGTATAAGCCAGGCCTGCTTTCTTGGCCAAAGAAGAGGAGGCAACGTCAAATCAGAGGGAATTTTCACAACCTAAAAGGCTCTGGAGACTTAATGCTTCTGTCCTCAACATTTGGCACTGAAGCTGAAATTATGACAAACACAGAAATGACCTGCCCTGCAATTATGCCAAGTCCTGACTTGATCTACTTGGTATGTATGAACATTGAAACTTTTTACCACACTATTGCTGACTGTCAAAAGAAAATAAGAGTATAGCCACTCTGGAGATCTTTTAGGGTTGAAATGCATGAGTAACATAATGTTTATAAGATATGGAAACATGTCAAAATTCAAAATACTTTACCTCCAGAGTAATAAATATCTGATGATGACTCTCAGATATAATTTATCTAAAATTCTCCCTGATCCAGTAGCATGAGCTTTAAAGTACAAATGTAGTCATTTGATTAGTTGCTTAGCCATATTTAGTTTAGTCGAAACAAAATGCCTCGGACACTATCCATCTCTGCAAATAAACCCAGGCACTCCCCTCACTAACTGCTCATGCCAAGGATAGACGGTGGAAATGCAGACACCTGCCCACGTGAAGGCCGACTGAAAACCAGCCCCTCTGCCCCTGAACTGTACGCATTAAGTGTCAGTAGGTTCCACACACCCTGCCGCCTTGCTTTCACATTTATTGCTCTAAAAATAAAGGAAGGCCACTTAAGGATGTTTACAGTGACTCCTCAGAGGCAAATGGATGGTCCAGGGTCATGACTGGCCCTTATGAAACACATCAGGAAAGGAATCTCATAATTGACTTCATGGCTTTGTTCAGATGGAAAGAAATATTCTCATTCTCGGCTCAGGGGAAGTCCTAACACACACTTAAAATGGTCCTTCATCCACGCTCCCTCTTTAGTTCAGGTGGTGGACTTCTAGATCAAAATCAGTAACCTCCGACATGGGACCACATGGAGATGCCCGTTTGACAACTACAGCAGGTCTCAAGAGGAGGAGGGGAGCAGGAAGAGGAAGGGGGAGGAGGAGACCTAAGAAATCCTTTGTAGTCTGAACCCAGTTAAGCCGGATGTTTCCCCAGCTAGTCTACTTTTCCCTTCCTTGAGCGATTGTTCTCCTTCTATGCTTATTTCTCCCACCGCTTACTCTTTAGAAAATAATTAGCATGATGTTTTTTCTTTCCTTAGCCCCGGATTAGGGACTAGGGATACACAAGTAAATAAAATTCTTGAAAGACAAGAAGAGCAGAGAGAAAAGACACCTAACCAACATTTGTTCTAACGGGGGCTCACACATGCTTCAGCTCTGGGCTGTGGGGAGAGGGCCCGATGGGTCCCCAGGGCAGGATGGGCGATAACTTTGGTTCTTGGGGAATACTGGCTTTGAATCCTTAAGTCATGGTTCGCCAAAAGGAGAATAAGAGAAGCAATGGAGGCACAGAGGTGAGTAAGAACTTTGCTGGGGTCCGGAACCACCAAGTGTGAGGCCCTTGAATGCTAAGTGTTTCCCAAACCCAAGCGGTAAACGCCTTCTGTCCGGAAACACCCCTGGGTCTGGTGGGAAGTCTTTAAGCCATGATGTTGGTTGTCCTGGCTGCTTCATTTTTTTTTCCTCCTTTGCATCCTAGACATGAGGTGAGCAGATGAGCTCCGCCCAGTACCTGTAATGACTGACCATGGGCTGGAACCTCAGGAACCATGAGCCAAAGTAAAGCCATTTTCCTTCTCAGTATCTGGTCTAGTGATGAAAGTGAATTCCATGAGAGCTCCTCATCTCAGGAGAAAACCTTCCCACAGTGCAGCAGCCTTTCCTACCCAAGAGCTGATTCAATTTATTAGTCAGTTGCTCCGGCATGGAACCAATTCCCTGGATGTTCATCCCTGTCCTGAAATACCAGAGGCTGCTACTAGTCTTGACAAGACAGCGACTCCTACTGCTCCCTCTCAGCATATACACCCAGCATATTTCTCCTTTCAAACTGTGAGATACAACATCCATTATCCATGCTGTTCTTGATCTCCTTTAGAAGCTAAAGGTTTCACAAGCTTTCATAACACATCAGCCTGCAAGAACACAGCAGCATCTATGACCTTTGCTGTCTCACATTTAGCCAGCTGCTGTCCAGCTCTTGTTCACTGATAAATAAAATATGATGTTAAACAATTTTGAGTGTTTAAACAGAGTATTTCCATTTGTAATTTCCTGCCACTGATTTTCCATTTTGTTGCAGGATTTGACCTCTAGGAGAGGGTATATAAACAAATATCTGTAAGTTGCTAAGAACCAGCAAGAGCTGACGAGACAGGTCCTAATTTTGAAAATTTCCTATGACTCACCCTCCCCGGATGAGCTATAGCCCGAGTATTCTCCAGGCAGTCTCTCAGAAGTTGGCAGTTATTTCATATTTATTTCTAAACGTGCAAAGAGGAAAAAACCCATTATTCTAATCAACAATGGCAGATGATGCTAAGGAGCTGTTTAATCACGTCGCATCCTCAGTAACCCTTTGGAACAAGCCCGCTAGCCTTGAGCAAGGTCTTGGAAGCCTTCAGACGCTTCTGCCACATCTTTCTGCCCTGGCTACCCTTCCTAGGGCAGCTAGGAGGCCAGCCCTCGACTCTAGTTTTCCTTCAACAGACTGCTGTACTTCACTTTCTCTACCTATTCTGTCTTTCCAACCCTTGGGTGTTCTTAGGCCTTTGCCTCACTAGCCCTTCAGCATCCTTGGCAAGGGAGACGTTCCTAGGTCTTGCAGAAGTGGGTACTAGTTACTTCTATGTGGAATGCTCAAGGCTCTTGTTTTGGAGTAGTGACGTCTGCTACATGTCTGTGGAACTGAGAGCAAAGGACACGACAGCCCAGCTTCTCATGGCTGCACAGAGTCTGTGACCGTCACATATTCAAGGGGTGGGGAAGAATGGGCGTGTCCAACTGGTGGGAGGAATGAGAAAGAAGATTCTGGAGGAAGGAAGCTGAGTGGGGGATGGTTCTGGGGGAGTCCAAGGCTACCTGTAATCTTTCCCCTTGATTCATTTCCCTTGAGCATCTGAACCCCACTCTTCCTATTTGGAATTCAGCCTCCTGTTTCCTGACGCAGTGGTGGCAGAATGGTGCTGTCATGGTGTCACCGCAGAGGCCTGGGGACAGAGGCCACAGTGTCTTTGGTGTTTAATCTAGGCACAGAAAGTGGAAGAGAAACATACCCTTTAGTAGTAACAATTCACCAAAAAAAAAAAAAATGACTTGTTTTTGGCTAAAAGCAATGAGAAATGTTGAGCAATAAAAAAATACCCTAGCTTTAAAAGATTTTAAATGACTCCAGACTTGCAATCTAAACTTTTTTCCCCCTCAAAAGTCCTTGTTTCTTTGGCAAGTAGAATTTAAAGTTCTTTTTTATTCCTGTTTTCTTTATTGCAGGCAGTACACTCGGCCATAAACATTCTGCCCTGAAGAAAGCAGGTGTGGGCAAGCGTGTTCTCTGACACTACTGTCCTTTTCTCATCCCCCCCCCCCCCCACATCCCCGCACATCTGCTTCATTTCTCCATTAGGAAAGGGAGAAGGGAAAGAGTCATTCCTAAGTTCACCTGTGAATGATTCACAGCCAGGAATGCTTAGATAAGTAAAACTGGGAAATAAACATTCCAAAGAATGGGATTTTTTTTTATATGTCAGTATAACAAACTACAAGGGGAAGAACTAAAATCTCAACTAGCCATTGTATTTATAGACCATGTGCATGTATGTGTGTTCATATACTATATATAGATGTTAATTTCCCATTGCCTGGGTAAATTTCAGAAGCTCCTTGATTAATACCACCTGGGGGATTTTTTGTTATTTTAAAAAGATAAATGAGAGGAGAATTGGTTTATTGGGCATAGGGGTGGCTGCTAAATTAATTTTAATGTCTCTAACTCTCCTAGCAGCTAAACAAACAAAAGTGGTCAGCCTTAACTCTAAGACACCATATAGTCCAGTAGCAGAGGTGTCTACACCAAATAGAACAAAGTGATGGCTGATGAGCAAATGCAAGCAAGTAGCCCTCTGTCCTGGCCATGGTTACCATAGTTACATGGTTCTGGCGGTAGGGGTGTGAGCAGCATCAGCATCAGGGAGGTGTCTCCTAGGCAGGCTTATGCTCTTACCAGGAGGGCTGTCTATTTCTCCCCTTCCTGCAGAGAGAGGTGGGGTTCACCGTGGATGGCTGGGGTGCCTGGGGGTCAGCTCTTGTCTCGGAGGGGCTGCTTTTGTTTTTATCTAAAGGGAACTCTTCAGGAAACATAATGGGGTTAAAACAAAATGTGACAATCAGGTTGAGACGCAATTTAAGAAAATAATTAATGATTTTTAAACATTCAATTAAAAGCGCAAAAACAAAGCAAACAAAAACAGACAAGACACAGAGCAAAAAAGACCTATTAATCTAGTGGAAATGGGTGAGAGCAGAGTCACAGACATGGGAGTGTGGACACGGGTGGGAAGGAGGGAAGACACCAGAAGCAGAGTGAAGCATCCACCTGGACAAAGGAAGTTCTGCGGTGTCCCCAGTGCAAGCCAGAGCAGAAGACACTGCTGCTTCCCCGTCACTGTCACCTGAGGAGGTAAACAAAGCTACCTGGAATCTGCAAATGTCCCTGCACAAAGTTAGAATAGCCAGGCTCTGACCAATAATGCCACTACCTAATGTTATTATCCACTACTGAGTAAGCAAACAATACATGTCAGTTGCGGTAAAAATAGGATAGATTTATCCTCATTTCCAGATGACATCAGGTTATAGCTGAAAAACCTAAGGACTCGATGAAAAGTTATGAAGATTAATGAAAAAAATTTAGGCAGCTGGATGCAAACTCTCTAGTAAAAATTGATTTCCCTAAAAAAGTCCAGTTAGAAATGGAATACAGAGAAACTCATTTATAATACAGACAAAACCCATAAATGCTAATAGGCCTATTTAAGAATAAAGGCAAAAGTCCTACTAAGAGCATTTGAAATGAAGACGAGCGGATGAAGAAGCAAGTGCTGTGAGATACGGAGTGACCACGACCTCAATCTCTGCCCTCACCTTTGTGTAGAACTTTGACGCAAGCCACAGTGGAGACCTAGGGTGCCCCCTGCACAGACTGCTCTCTTCAACACACACTCAGGAGCCAGGAGAAGGGGAAATGAAGATTAAAAATCGAGATTTAAAAATAGAAATATACGAAAGATGCATGCATAAGCGTTGCCAAGAGGTTAAAGTAGTAATGAGTGCCAGGGTGGCACCCTAGCGGGCACTGCAGCTCATGGTGACGTGTGACGCTATCACAGGCCAGGGAGGAAGCTCAGTGTTTGCACAAAATTGTGCAAATGAATTAATGGAACAGAACAGAGGGGCAAACACGCCTGTCACTCCTGTGAACTTAAAATATGGCCTGGAGCTTTCCTGGATAAAGGAGGGTGATTGACAAAGAGATCAGGTACAAGTGAGAACCAGAGACCGTAGTGAATTATTTGGCCATATATCAACATGCAAAATTACAGATGGATTGAATATCTAAATATTGAGAGAGATTCCATAAGGTTTAATTATAAAAAACAACAACCCTAGGTGAAAGAGACAGGTAGAAGTTCACATAAACTTGTGTGGCGGGTGATGGGAGAGCCGAGGACAGACGCAAGCCGAGTAAATCTCTAACCAGGGGAAATAGTTTGGACTTCTAAAAGCTCAGCAACACAGAGGAAGGTGGTTGACACAGACTCATGACCAGCCAAAGCACAGAGAGAACAGGTGTCTGTGGAGTTCTCAGCCCCCAGACGGACGTTTCCATTGCGTTCCTTCCCCTCAAGGCTCACAGACATTGTGGAAAAGGTGGCAGGAATATTGTAGGAGCCAAAGGTTGGAGCAGACTGGGGAGAAGTGGTACCCTCTGGAAGTGAATGCCTGCGCAATAGCAACCAGTTAGCATTCCAGCATGGAAGGGAGGGGCAGGAGTCCTTACCCCTAGCCTAGGAGCTACTGACAGTGGATGGCTCTTAGGTGAGAAAGAATCTTGTTTTCTTTCTGAGTGTTGTCTCTGGTAGGGTGACCCCATGTCAGTAGATGACCTCATACTCATGTGTATGTGGGAAACACCAAATGGACCCAGTGGGTATGGACAGATCCATTTAGTGTTTTATATACAGTGGACATGAAGTTGGGAGGAATGGTGGGGGGCGGTCAGGGAGGAGTTGGAAAGAAGAGTCAGGGGCTGCGTCTGTTTAGGTTTCTATTGCTCTACTAGAGACCATGACCAAAAGCAGCTTGGGGAGGGAAGGGTTCATTTTCCCTTCCCCTTTACAGTCCACCCTGGAGGGAGGTCAGAGCAGGAACTCAGGTAGGAACCTGGCCGCAGCAGCTGAAACAAAAGCCATGGCAAGCTTGCTTACTGCCTTGCTCCCCAGGGTTGGTTGAGCCTGCTTTGTGATGCAACTCAAGTGGTGCCCATAGTGGGCTGGGACCTCTAATAACAACCAACCATTAATCAAGAAAATGCCCCAGAGGCCAATCTGATGAAGGCATTGTCTCAGTTGAGGTTCTTTTTCCCTTGTGACACAAACCAATCAGGATAATGTGCGTATGATTAAAAGATGCCTCATGCGTGTACAAAAAAATCTCAAAAAACACATAAAAATATTTAAAAACCCGCAAGGGAAAAAAAGACAAAAATATTTACAGAATATGTAGTCCATATGCCCATTGCAAAAAAAGTATTACCAATTAATTTGAGAAATAGAAAACCATCTAAATCAATACCAAGGGACAGGAGAGGACAATCCAAGACGAGAGAACAAGAAAATCTACGCTTCCCTTCCCTCACTCTCAAGGGATGCTGACTGATAAACACGCTGCAGCATTTCCACGCACCATGTGATCACAGAGAAAGCCCAGCCTCATGACTCTGCTCTCTCCCATCCCTCTGACAGTGTAGGGAGAACTTTAAATGCTCCTGCTGTTTTAGCATTATTCATATTAACAAGACAGCAGCGCTGGTGGTTAATAAGCTGTATACAGAGCTGCAGCGTAAATTGTAGGGCTAAAAGGGAAAGCGGTGATGGGGGCTGTGCCCAGCAGGTGTGTTGTGGATGGTCATGCATCTGTCACAGTGAGCAAGTGTGCTGCACTGTGCATTGATCTGGGAAGATTCGCGGGGCTGCTATTGCAAGGGAAAGTAGGGAATGTTACTTTAAAAAAAATTAAAACACCCTTCCACGTATAGATTTTTCTAATATATTTTTCCAATGTGTATAGAACATTTTCTGGAACAATTCACAGGGGAAAAAGTCAGATTAATCATTTTAGCAAAGTGAAACTGGAAGAAAAAACTATCGATTTATTCTCTTAATGCATTTCTTTTTATTTGCATTGTTTAAAGGAACTCACCCCCTTTTAGGTCTCAAGGGGAAGGCAGCTGACACTAATGCCAACAGCAAAACAAAAGCCACAGTGGGAAGCAGCCTGCCCGGAGTCGGCTGAAACCAGCCCAGTCTGAGCATGCCCTCTGCTGAGGTCATGGAGGGGCCCTGTTCCCAAGCTCTACACATGCAGGACAAGAAGAAAAGAGAGATGTAAGGATGCCATAGCCTCAGAGAGTCTGAGCACCCTCTACACTCAATAGTTGACACAAAAGGATAATCCACTAGGAGAATGACAGAAGACCAAGTCAAGTGACCAGGGGTTAGATCAGGAAAAATGCCTGTTTCTCAGGCAGGTGGTCTTCATGCTGGAGTACCCTGTGGCTGGTTACCTTGGATTCTGCTTTTCAGTCCCATAGGGATTGAACCTAGGACTCCACACATGCTTGGAGACCTCTCTATGATTGAGCTTTACACCCACAGCCGTGAGTGACTTTTAAAACAAGGTGGGTGACATAACTACCGCCCGGGGTGCCTCCTCCGAAAGGACCCCGTGAACCTCCCCTGGAAGCAGAGACCTTCCCCGTGCCGCATGCACACACTGCTTGCCTGGTTTGCTGCATCAGCACCAACCCAAGTCTGTCTAAATAAAGGTCCCTATGTGCTTCCTCAAGCGAACAGTGGTGTGCACTTTCTGTGAGATGTCGTTCATTCATTCCGTTTTCGCTGTTTGCCAAAACGTCATTGTTGATTGAAAAGAATAACTTGTAATGGTTCTTCACACTTAGAACTTTTTTTCCATCTGTTACGGTTTGAAATGAGAAGTTTCCAAAAGGCTCACGTTAGTCTAAGGTTTGGGAACTGTCATTGACTCCCAGGGTGATGAGAGTTTGGGAAGCATTGGAATGGAGGTCACTGTGGCGCAGCTATTATTCTGTGTCCTAGCCACTCCGCCCTGCTCACCACCATCATGTTCCACCTTGTCTGCTGCATAAGAGCTCTTGGACTGAGATCTCTGAAACCAGGAGCAAAACCGGATCTTCCCTTCCTTAAATTGCCTTTTTCTTATCTGGTCACAGTAATAAGCGGTGGCTGACAGAGGGTCCTTCTTCATTCTGACTTACAGCTCCTCATAATGATGAAGCTGTGTGCCTGGTGTAGGTAATACTCAGGCAACAGAGGGAGGACTGTGGACACTTGGAGAGCAAATCCTTCAGATTTCTCATGACTCAAGACAGCTGTTTAATAGAACTGTGCCTCCAATGCTCACAGTTACTACTTAACAACACAACTCAGCATTAGGTAGTAGGTTTGAAGGAAAACTTGGAAGTGTGAAAAATAACCTCCCCACAAAATGTGCTTTGCTTGGGATCTCAAATGTTAGCTTGGGGGATCTGTTTACAGCTGGATTATAAAATTTGCTGGGGTGTGGGGGGAGTTGTATATAGCAAACACCCCCAAAACATCTAAGCCATCACACTTCGAAAGGATGTCAGGCGAAAACAACCCAACCACAGGATGTGTCCGCCTGACACTGGACTCCATCAGTGGTAGCTCACAACTAGAGTGATCCAGAACTCTTGACAACCTAGTCTACCTCTGCACATACAAAAGAATGAGCTTCAGTTTAATTCCTCTAACGACAGCGAGTGCACATATGGAATCTATAATAAACTGAGATTCAGGCAACCATTCTAGTTCCCGGACAAGCTCTGTTCCATTAACACACTACATTAGATGGCATTAATTTAACCACACAGACCTACGTAACCATAAATCATAAAACTTTCTAAAATTTTCTACACTGCAGTGTAGGAAACAGTTTCATGTCACTTATAGTATAGAGTATACAGTGTGACCTTCTTAGAGCAGGAAGCCAGGAACCTAGGCTCTGTCATGACATCCTGGACTGCTGGGAGCCTCATCTCAGCTATCCAACAGCCAGACTGGATGTAGCTCACCAATGGCAGATTTGGGAGGTGCGTCTGTGCCTTTTCTGACATGGGGCTTAATGACAAGAGCAAGCTTCTTTTCTGTAGTTATTTAACTCATCCCTGGCCATATAGGCCAGGAATAAAGATGCTCTTTCAAATCCCTTCCCAGTCAGGTGGCTCCCTCGGTCACCCAGAACGTGCTGGGTTAGAATAAGCTCTTACTTTTCTGTCTCTTCAGGACAGACACCTCCTCTCCCTATTGACACAAACCTGCCTTTTTCTGAAGACCAGGGTTTATTTAGGCATCTATTACTAACCTAACTAGCATTCCTACACCAAAATTTATGTAATGCAGGCAGACTTTGAACAGTGTTGTCAATATTTTTCGGCTGTAAACATTTATTTTTCATCGCCGACACCTGGTGCTCAAAGACTATATCATGATTTGGCTGGTTCTCTGTAAGCCCATCTGCGCGAAGATGGCCAAATGCCTGTTCACAGTTGGCCAGGCTCATGTCCTAAAACACACGGGTGCCAAGCAATGATGAGCTTTGATGACCTTTATAACGCTGGGACAGTAATAGAAAATTATACATAACAATGAAGGAGGATTCCAGAAACACATAGATTATATTAAAATAACATGGAAATGGACATTTATATGGTGATTCTCAAGTCCTTTAAATATATAATTTTGTCTTGTTTCTCTTTACGAGGATTTTGGGGAAGCACAAGTTTCACCGGCTTAGGCTGGATGAGGAAGCTGCTCTCATCACACCACGCCATAACCTGTGGGTAAGCAGGGCTTGCTATTTTCTGTCTACTTATCAGCCTGACTCCTCGTGCACACTGATGAGGTTATGTGTCGTAATTCTCTATTTCTGCATGAGGGCTGATTCGAAACTCTTCCTTTGGCTGTGCCTCATAACAGACCCAAAGCATGTTTTCTTAGTGTTCTATAAACTTCTTCTGTGACACAAGGACAATACGTTAGCTGCACGAGTGAAGACCTCCATATATTCGCATATAAAGACACATTTATGTGTTTGGTCAAATGGCCATAGCTGTCTGACGGCTAAGGACAACTTCAGCAGCCAATGTCAGCCAAGCAAGCCATGTATGAGATGCGGCTGCACAGCACAGTCGTCCCTTTCTGCTCAGGCTGTGCGTCCCTAGCTACGATGTCCTTTCCACTGAGGCCACAGCGCCTGACCGCCACCATTTAGTCACACTCCAACGAGAGAATGTTCAAAGCCTGTGCTGGGCTCCAGGAAGGTCCCCAAATAAAAGAGAGTGCAAGACAAATTCAATCACTTTGTAAATAAATGCAGTGCAAATTTATCAAAGGAGCAATTTCTAGCATATTTCATCCCCCTCAAAATGCCTAAGCATAAATGGGATCTTCTGGGAAATCACGCAATGGAAGTAAGTGATTGATGGTGTCAGCCGATGCTTCCAGAGAAGAGCAGGATGAATTAAAAGCCCTGCTTAGGCAATTTTTCTCACAATCCCACAATCGTTCTTCTTGCCTTTGAGAATGGAAACCTTCTGATTTCATTTTGAGCTCTGAACACAAGAGTGATGGGAGAAATATATGCAGATTCTTTGTAGATTTAAGAAAAGGTTAACCCTTCAACACAGAACTGTTTGTATATATCTGTACCCTGCCCGCACCCCAGACAGTGTTTCTAGTAACTCCTTCATCGTCTTTGCTGCAGTGAGCAATCTCATCCCACAAGTAATGACAGAGAAATGACAGCGTGGATGGAGATACATCTGACAAGGAAGCGGGGGGTGGGACATTGTTGTCATCCACACTGGGAAGTTAACAGAGCATGCCCACTGGACTTTACAGTCTATGGTTTCCACATTACCAAGACACACTTGCCCGCACCCACCACCCAAGCCTAGACACAACACGAACACCTGCCCTATAACCCTCAGTTTGCTTGAATTTCCCCCAAATTCTTCCCCTTCCACATCTATCCCATATCATCTCTGAGGAATCACTTCCCTGTTTCTAGTAGCTATAAGTTTAACCTTCTATAGTTTTATATATAAACCACATATTATATACTATTTGGTCTGATTTTTTACACCTTGCTTAAAGTTTGAATTATCAATATCCTTGACTATGTAACTTAATTTTGCTATCACTGCCAGTCTCCTGTTCTGTCTCTAATAGACAGGATAGCTTCAGACCTGCTATTTAATTTTTTTCCATGACTTTTATTGCTAGAGCAGTTGTAGATTCCCAGGAAAAGTGGAAGGTACAGAGAGCTCGCTATATAACCTGCCTCCACACATGTGTGCACAGACTCCTCTACCGCTAACATTGTATGCCCTGCCTCCACACACGTGTGCACAGACTCCTCCACCACTAACATTGTATGCTGTGCCTCCATACACGTGTGCACAGACTCCTCCACCACTAACATTGTATGCTGTGCCTCCACACACGTGTGCACAGACTCCTCTACTGCTAACATTGTATGCTGTGCCTCCATACACGTGTGCACAGACTCCTCCACCACTAACATTGTATGCTGTGCCTCCATACATGTGTGCACAGACTCCTCTACTGCTAACATTGTATGCTGTGCCTCCATACATGTGTGCACAGACTCCTCTACTGCTAACATTGTACCCTGGAACACAATACTTTTGTGATTGTCCATAAATCTACACTGACTTGTCATCACCCAAGGTCCAGAGTTTACACTGCAGCTCATGCTCAGTGTTCAACACTGAGTTTTAACAAATATATAATGACATATACCCACCATTAAAATGACTTCCAGTACAGCTTCCCTGTCCTAAAAGTTCCCCATGCTCTCTCCCCCTAGCTCTTCACAACCAATGAACATTTTAGTCTCTCTATATTTCATACTGTATTTAGGACTATAATTCCTTTGACTTAACTTCTACATAAATGTTTAAGATGTGTGTCTACTTTTTGTTTGTTTCACTGTTTTTGGCCTGTATGTCTCCTTATTCCAGTACTACTTATTAAAAGATAATATTTTCACAGTGTTATCTTCCCATTTGTTAAAGGTCCTTTGACCATTTGCAGATTTGTTCTAGAATCTCTGCCCCATTTTATTGAACTATTCCTTGTAGCCATGAGATAGTATGACATATCTCCTACATTCTAAGACATTGGGACTTTTTCTGAACCTCTCAGCCAAAGTTAGAAATACATCTTGGTTTTACTTAAGACTTCATGCTGTAATCCCACTGTGTACTCAGCTGTTAGTTCAACTTGCCTTTAAGAGAACAATGTTACAATCAACCTTAGTTATCTTGGATTTCCAATGTAATCAACTTTTACAGCCTAAACTAATGCATGGCTGTAATCTTAAATTATGTACTCTTCCATGTCCTTGATCTGAAAGTTATTCATGTGTATTTGCATGTGTGTTATGGTAATCATTTTATGGAAAGAACAAATAGACTAAAAGCAGTCTTAGAAAATGAATGTCCACCGCAAGTATTGAATGCAACATAGAGCAGAGATGTTGCTTGATAAATAATGATGCTTGTAATGGTGTTTGCTACCTGGGTCAGCTGGGGGCTGTGACTAAACTCCTTGTAAAATTCTGTTAAAAGATTTTTGTAAACTATCCTTCATTCCTTCCCTATGTGATGCTTTCTGTGCTGTTCAAGAAAAGAGACAGCAGAGCCCTTTGTTAGGGAGACACACACAGAGACTCAGAAAGATACACAGTGCAGACACACAGGGGCAGACACAGAGTCAGGGATGGGGCAGATTCATAAGACAGCCTTCAAGAGGCACAGATTCAGACTCATGCAGCAGACAGGCAGGCGACAGAGGATAGAGGGCAGAGAGAGCATGAAGTAGAGAATTCAAATCTGGGCTCAGCCCTGGTTAGATGACACCAACGGGTAGGGCTTTGATTTCTTCCCTTAATGCAAGGCCGATGTGTTGTTGATGACTAGGAGTTTGTACCGTGTTTAAGCCTAGCACAGTTCCTGTACTCTTTCTCCTTTACCACCCTTATGATTGTTACAGCTTTATAGGAAGCCTTAAATATAAGTAGCTTCAGTCATCGACGTGGTTCTTTCCCAGTAGTGTGAGTTATTTGCGCCTTCATATAAACTTCAGAGTAAGTTCCCGACATTTACAGGATAACTCACTGGAGTTTAGGAGTTTGCATTTTAATCTGTAGATCAAGGTGGGAGTAACAGTCGTTTTGGCAACATTGAATCTTCTTATTCATAGTCATGGGTATTCATTTATCTAGTGATGTTTCTTTCATCAATGTTCTCACACTGATTTTGTATAGATATTGTTAGATGTGGACTCAAATCTTTCATTTGGGGGTAGCTGACGTAAACATTGTCCATTGAATTCAAGATTTTCTCATGCATTGGTCTATGAAGGGAAGAGAATAACTTTGTCATATTGACCTTATATTCTGAAACACAGGTGCCCTACTCACCAGAACTGATTTTTCAGTCTTAGGCATTTTCTATGTGCACAGCCAGGACATCTATGAATAATGCCAGTTTTGCTTCCTTCTTCCAAATGCTATGCCTCCTTTCTTATTGTCTTCCCACATGTGCTAGGACACACAGAACAGTGTCAAACAAAAGCAGTAAGAAAGGGCCCTCAAGTTTGACCCCGATGATGGTGAGGTCATTTCTAGCTTCTTACCTATGATGTCAGCTATCATGAATTGTTAGACTCTGTCAGGTCTTCTACCATACCTTCTGACATCAGATGTATTTTTCATAAATTTGTTCCCTGATGGATTATATTAGCTGATTTTGAAATTTGCATACATGAGATAAATTCCAGTGGACTGTGACTTATTTTAACATATTGTCAGGGTTGATTTGATAATTTATTTTAAAGCTGAGGGTTTTTAAACCAGTATTCAAAAGAGATTTTGGTCTGTAGGTATTTTCCTTTTAAAATTTTTCTTGTAAAGGCCCTGATTTTTGTATTCAGATGATTCTGATGTCACAGGATCAGCTGGTAGCCTTCCTTTAGATCCCATCTTTTGAAAGAGGCTGGAGATGGATGGTAACATGGTATCTTTAAATGGCTGGCATAACTTACCAATGATGTTTTCTCTTTTGAAAACTTATTTTCCATTTATGCTGACTCCTCCGTACATATAAACATACTCAAAATATATGCTTTTTTCTTTTGTGAATTTTATCAGCATTTTTTTGGTAATTACTACATTTCACCTAGGTTATCAGTGTACTAGACATAGAGCTGTTCAAATACCCTTCTGTTATCATTTGATGTCCATGGACCTGTAGTGATAGCCCTTTTCTTTTGATATTAGTAATTTGTGTCTTCTCCCTCCCCTCTATTATTTGGGGTACGTCCTAATTGATTTGATTGTCTGATCATTTACATTCACTGTGACTAACTGCACATTTTGATTTAGATTTATATATTATTACTTGTTTTTCATTTGTCCAATATGTCATTTTTCTTTTATCTTTTGTGTTTTTTGTTATTTTTGTAACTGCATCTTATCTTTCTTCCTGGGTTTCCAGTTATAGTTTTTGTTGTTCTTGTTAATTTAGTGATTGGTTTGAAATTAAGAGTATAAATTATAGAATATTTCTTAACTTTCCAGGGTCTTTTTTAAACTTATCTGCTTCAGAGTGCTGTTAGGATACTTTCAAAGTGTGTAACACTGAGGAGTATCTTCCTCCTTCGCTGCTCAGTCTTACGCTGTCACTGCTGGATATTTTTGTAGTGGTAGAAACAGCACCGAGACCTCCGTGCTACTGGAACAGTAGCACCTGGAGGCCACAGGGGAAGCCATCCAGCATCCTACAGGTCCTCTGGTCATGGTCACTTAGTGAGTCGTTCTTCAGACTTCTCCATGATTATGACAAGAATGAGTTCCATGCACATGTTACTGATGTTGGGATGAGTGAGAGAAACCAGACGTTAGTCAATGCTGAAGACAGCGATGCTCCACTTAGATGGGTATGACTTCACACACGACTAAGCATCTTTGCTTTCTTTTCGGTGGGAGCATGTCATTTGTTCCAGGTAGAAGATCTGCTTGGAAGAGGAATTAAATAAACCTGAAATCAAGCTCAGGATGATAGTTTTTGAAATTATAGGATAAATCCCCCCACACACAAATAAAATGATAGTACAGACTTTCATGTTAAATAAACAGCCCCAGTAAAACCAGGAAGCAGTGGAGTGTGCTGGCACTGTTACCCTGGTGACTCAGGATGCCAAGGCAGAAGGATTGTGAGGTGGAGGCCAGCCTGGGTGACAAAGCAAGACCCTCATCACACCAGCGATGCATGGATGGAAAATGTCAAAAGTCACACAATTAATGAAAAGAATTAGACAAACTAGACATCAAGCGATGCCAAATGCGCCAGAAGAGGGCATCTGACTTGAACAGTCGGGGTTGGTACCATTTGATCCTGGGTGGCTATCAGAAGGAAACATCCAGGAGCACTGTGTACTCTCAGGAAAGCTGTCCAAGCTGGGAATTTTGAAAATCCCCAGAAAAGAAGTATGATGGCCTTAATCTCCACAAGGCTGGGTATATATATATATGCTGATAGGCCACAGTGCGTCCCAAGGCGTCACGATGACCTGCCGTCACGTTCTTTAAGCAAAATAAGAACTTGAGCTGAACAGTTGAAGGAAATTCTCATGTAAGTTCTGTTCCTGCCTCACCCCCTCTCCTTTGTTGTTGTGGGATGCAGGAGGGAGAATCAGATATGGAAGGAACCCTGGCTTCCTTGCTTGTGTGGCCAGCCCAGCCTCCTGGCCTGCCCGGCCCTCCCTTGGCTGACAGAAGAAAGGCTGCACTCAGATCAAAGTCCCTCTTCTCATGTTGCTTTTCCTCTTCAGCTTTAGAGCAGTTGAGGTATTGAATTGCAGCGACTTTGCCAATAGAGCAAATCTGACCTTCTTAGGAGGGAATGGAACTTCAAACACTGGAGCTGGATGTGGGTTAGAAGATGGCAGAGAGAAAGAACATATTGCTTCTGTTTGCTAAATTGGCTGGATCCCATACACATGTCCACAACTGAAGCAGTTTAAAGCCCGACAAGAAACTAAAACAATAGATATCTATTCACATTTTATCCTGATGTTGACACCACTTGTCTTAGGGTTTCTATTGCTGTGAAGAAACACCATGTGACCATGGCAACTCTTATAAAGGAAAACATTTAATAGGGGTAGCTCATAGTTTCAGAGGTTTAGCCCATTGTTATCATGGTGGGACATGGCGGCATGTAGGCAGACAAGGTTCTGGGAAAGGAGCTGAGAGTTCTACACCTTGAACCAAATGCAACAGGAAGTGAACTGTCCACCACACTGAACATAACTTGAACAAAGGGGACCTCAAAGCCCACCTGCACAGGGACACACTTCCTCCAGTAAGCCCACACCCATTCCAACAAAGCCACACCTCCTAATAGTGCCACTCCCTTTGGGGCCATTTTCTTTTAAACCGTCACATCACTAAACTGAATTAAATACAGGAAACTATACTAAAATATAGCCATTTTTGTTTAATTTTTTATTTTAAGACAGAATCTCCTCTATCCCGGGCAGGCTTGAACTTGCTATGGGGCCAAGGATGACCTTGAACTCCTGATCTTCCTGTTTCCATTTTGCAAGTGTTGAGATTACCAACATGACCACCACATCTAGGCAAAGCTGTTCCACTGGAACATGATGCACCAAGTTCATGGCTGGGACTTCGCTTCCAAACCTTTAACTTGTACATATCTATTGGCATGATTTCACTCTGTCTAATGTCTGCACCTCCTCCTTCCCTTGTTGACACTCAGCATTGTTTGCAGATACCCAGTAGTCACTCCAGAAATGCAAGGACTAAGCTGAGAGCATCTTCTCCATTGGAATATGGAGAAACAATGGAACAGACAGAAATCCTGCTCTGTAAGTTGAGGCTGCTTTAGAATTATGAGTCTTCCAACAGCACACACCTAATTCAAAACTCAACAACCTAGAGCAACTACAATCCTTCCCTACCTACACTTCCCTAGATGACTTCCCACTGTGGAGTGCAAGTCCCAAGTCCTGTGGGCTAGCCTGATTAGTCAACTGTGCATCCCTCCCCAAGCAGCCATCCTCCTGCCTCCTTGGGAGAGCCTCCCTCTGCCCCTCCCCTGCCACTCCCACTGCTCCTCCCTCTGCCCCTCCCTCTGCCCCTCCTGGGCTCTGCTCTCGCTGCCCCACTGTTGGGCTTCTACACACACAGGGGTTCAGTTCAGACTCTTGAGCATCCATCTCAAGTGGCCTCCCAGCAACCATGACACACTCTTATAAGGCCATCCCAGGTCAATTTCTGCTGCGACTTCTTGGTTACGTGATATGAAAAGCAGTTATTCTCCAACTGCCCTTCCCACCACCTCTCCTGCCCAGACTACATGGCCCATAAAGGGCCATGGCCTCTCTTGCTCACCATAAACCTTCCAGAATTTGCACAGTGACTAATATGTGGGGAGCATACTTCTCAGACTCTATCCGAGCACCGTACATGTTTAGGGACACAGTAGCAAATGGACATTTAAAGAAAACCACTTTAACTCCGAGAAGCCATGCTGCTATTATTCAGTTTTCTCTGTGTAATGAGGAATTTATTAAATTTGTGATGTCCCTGGGAGAGTATAGCCTCGTAAGTGCCCATTTTGAAATAGCATGAAGAAAGAGGTTCCCCTAGATACGACAGAGTCCACAGCATTTCTTCCTCCTTCCTAAGAGCTTGGTGACCCTACTGACCAATCACAGCGGCAGGAATGATGGTGTCCACAGCCACGCTAGCATGCACATGTCAGGCAAGAAATCAAAGTGATTGCGAGGATCTCGACATCCCTGGGGGTCATGTTATAGCAAGACACATGTGTACAGGAAAAGTTTGTCACTATGCTCTAAGGAATGAAATACACATTCCGAATGGAGCTGAAATGAGAAAGAAGAGATAATAAAAATGAAAATGGAAATCACTAATGAAAAGCCAGACTTGATGGGCAAGAGTTCGCTCTGCAGGCTTTCTGAGTCTACACTGATAGCTGCCACTTCAACTGTGGATGACAGAGCCATCAATTACGGTTTATAGCAGAGTGGAGTGAGGAATCAATCAGCAAAATATTAGTGATCCATCTGCTCATCACAACAAACTCTGGCAGACAACATTATTACCTTAATGATATGATGCTGGAGGGGGAGGGAGAGAGAGAGGGAAATGACTTAGCATCTCCCAGAGGCATGCAAGATGGTCCAAATCAATTTGGATTTACAGCTATCCAGAGTTCTCTATAATAACCTCATTCCACAAACACTAAATTTTGAATACCTTTTAAAAAACCAGACCCAATATCCATCCCGGAGTACCAGGTGCTCTCTTTATGTGTCGATCTGAGACAGCCGAGTGAAAGGCAGTGCGGGAATTAGGCTGTGGATGACTCTTCAGATGCCATGGGGAAGTACTCATAAGATGCCTCACACTTAAGCAAGATGCTAAAATAAAAAATGAAGTTCAACTGAAAAAAAAATACCAAGGGAAATGAGGCGTTACTGGATTGTCTAAGACCAAAAATTTGAGCTTGCTTTGAAGGGTGGGCGGAAATTGGAATTGTGAAGTTTACTGTGAAAATTCTGGTAAACTCGTAAGAATTGCACAAGTCCATAAATAAGAGAAAAATATATACAGCACCGTAAAGTAACACATAGGAAACACTCTTGACAGCTCTGTGTCCAGGATAGCTGCTCTTTGCTCGTCCAGTCCAGCCTGCGTGTGTCTGTGCCTGCTTCTGACCCAGGAGGCTCATCTATGAGAGCTGCACAAGCCTGGGTGGTTTGGGCTATTGGGGGTACCTGCCAGAGAAAGGGGTACATTTAGGTACTGGTTTCCCAGCCTTGGCTGAGAAACAGATGCTGAAGCCATGGGTAGATGGGTCAATACTGATTAAAAACAAGAACAAAAGCAAAACAACGAACCTAAAATCTCTCACCAAACAGAAGTTGTATCAGTAACTCAAACAGTCCAGGGATTAGTGAGCCCTCAGCTAGAAGCCAGAATAGTGAGAAGTATCAAACCCAATTACCATCCTCAGTTTTCCCTAGATAAAATACTCTGCATGAGACATTCTCCAAGCTAAAGTACACAGAAACAGGTAGCAGGAATACAAGCAGAAGAAAGAAAAGTAAACCCTAAGTGCACATGAGAAAAAGACACCACCTGGAAACAAAGAAGCTGGCATCCTACAGGAACTGTATTGATGTAGTCCTCTGGCAGCAAGGATGCATGCAATTACAGGGGGAAGGAACTGGAGAGACCTGGATCCCGGCACCACTTGCAGAGGTTCAGGAACAAAGCAAACCGTGTCAGAAGGCTCACCGAGGGGTCAGAGGCTCTGCTGTCCACACTGCAGCCTGGAAGAGGCTCCGAAATTTGGAAATAAACATGGGCAAGAATAGAATTCAGAGTCCCTCATCCCAGAACACTGTACAGAGAGGTTGTGGTCCAGAGGAAGTTTAGTCACGTGAACTCCTTGCTGCCATCAGCATCACTACTCTTAAATAATTTAAGGCACCTGAGGAGAGGGAATAGTGTTGGTTTCCACAAAGAGCAGCTCTAGCAGGGTCCAAACGCAGAGCTTCACCTCCTTACACACACTGATGACAGAAGCCAGTCTGTGGGCACACTAGGGCGTGTGCAGTGAGAATTCCAGTTCATAACCAGGCTCACCTATGCTCATGAATTTGATTTCTGTACGCTAACAACAATCCCCTTAGGGTACTGTTATTCAAGACAAGGAGCGCTGATAAAATTCCATTATCTGATTCATCAAGTTAGACTTTTATCTGTGATTTGTAGCAGTCAGAGGTGTTCAGCCTTCAGACACTGGAATGTGATGCTCTCGTCAGGGAGTTTGTTGGGCTGTGTTTGCAACTGTCCAGGGATGCACGTGGCTGGCAGACACAGGCTGAAGATGCCTGATTGATACACTTTACATTACCGGTACCCATGCTAGCCCAAAGCCCCACCCACAACCACATCTGCCCATGCTAGCCCAAAGCCCCACCCACAACCACATCTGCCCATGCTAGCACAAAGCCCCACCCACAACCACATCTGCCCATGCTAGCCCAAAGCCCCACCCACAACCACATCTGGGTGTGTGTCTTTTCAGTGCCCTGTGGTCTGATCAGATGATCCTTATTTTCTTTTTATGACCATGAGGTTTCCTGTGGGGTTCAAGCCCATGACTGTGAGCAGAATCGATCATGTAAAAGTTTGATATTTCCTCAGGAGAACAAAACACTGATTTGTCCCAACACTTCAACTCTGACCGTTTATCTGAGGTAGTTTCTGGTTCCTTCCTTCCCCTTCCCTTCCCTTCCCTTCCCTTCCCTTCCCTTCCCTTCCCTTCCCTTCCCTTTCTTTGCTTTCTCCCTCTCTCTCTTTTTCTCACAGCCAGGGTTTTACTATGTAGCCCAGGCTAGCTTTAAGTTTGTGTCTTAGCTTCTTGAATGCTGGAATTACAAGCATATCCCACCCTGCCTGGCCATTTTCTCTTTTATTATGAGTAAATGTCTTCTAGGCAGACAATTATGTTTGCCCAATAGCCTGTTTTAATAGATCAGCTGCTCAGTGGTTTTACTAGCTCCATGATGATCCCTGTCTAGGTCTGTCATTCATGGGACAACTGGCAATTTCCACAGACATCTTTCCTCCTATGTCAGGAATTGTATGAAGGGGAGGAGGTCATTGAACTATGTTATACTCTTTGCAGGTTATATTGGTGTAGATGCATGGATTCCTATTTTCTTCAGCATAATCTCTTCATTATAAATTCTGTTACGTATTTTGGTGCTAGATCAAGGATCTTGAGGGTGAGTCTGCTTTCCTTGCTCTGACCCCCTAATCTAGAATTCCTCTAAGAAACCCTAGTGTTGTTAGTGTCACGTGACCGTCTCAGAAAACAAACAGGACAAAGCGAGCCACCTCACAGGTGGACGCTCGCCCTGCAGAGATGTCATTGCTGCCAGACCCTCCTGGAAGTCAGAACAAGAAGACATATTAGTCAGGAAAATGCCTATCTCTATGGCAACCTAGATTCATGGGAGAATTAGGATGCAATAAACCATCGAAGCACTTTTAAGACATCTCCCCTTAAATCTTTGGGGAGAAATCTGGCTCTAATCATTCTCAACACTGTTTTTTTTTTCTTTTAGAGATTTAGAACATTTAGCGTGCATAGATGGAGCCTCAGAATCAATAACCCTACGGGCTGACCCCGGTTTCACGTTTGCTCTGATCAGCGAGAAGTCATAAAGACATCTGTTGCAGCATTGCTTGGTTCCTCCTCACCACGCCATGCTATCATCTGGAAGATTATGGCAAAATTTTGTTTTTATCATCTCATTGAGCTTTGTCTCTTCTCTTTCTTGATTGTTTTTCAAAATGGGTAAAAATTTTATATTTATAAATGTCAAATCAAACAAATGGAAATCCCTGTCGAAGAACTCTTTCCTTAGCCAGTGGCTGCCAAGCACGGCCACTCCTCCTGCCATCCACTCAGCTCTGTCCCTTGTCACCAACCTCTCTTGCTATGATTGACCTTTCATTTGTTATTAAAATCAGCAGATATATGCTGACTGACTTGCTTTCTGTCTGTGGGTTCAGCTGTTGGTTAGAAGCTCTCATGTGATTTCCTAGCCATCCTTCAGAAACAACAAAGGCTGCCTTTAGGAATCCCCACGTGACTTCCTAACTGTCCCTTGTCCCTCAGAAACAGCAAACATTCCACTGAGGGGTGTATAGAGTTTGTCCACCCCACCTGGACCAGACAGCTGGCTGACAGCCCACAGCTCAGTGAGAGCTACAGTGGGAAGAGTCACACTCACAGAGGACTTGGGCTGAAGTCCCCTGGAGGTACCTCTCAGCCCTGAGAACACACCCCAAGTTGACTTAGCTACTCTGATCCATTCCCAGTGGTGTTCCATCTACAACCCTCTACCCCTTTCACGGTGAGGTCATTCTGACTGACATTGCATGGAGCCCCCGACCCATAGTCAGGGATGCCGTTCCTAGGAGAGAAAACAGAACAAAAGGGGGTGGGCAGATGGCACATGGGTTACAGGATACAGGTGGCTCAGTAAGGCAAGTGCTTGCCGTGTAAGCAGCAAGTGTTTGGGCCAAAGATCAGATCTCTAGAATGCACATGAATGCTAGATGGGTGTAGTGGCTTGGAAGGCTGAGCCAGGGATCCTTGGGGTAGGCTGAATTGCCGAACTGGGTTGGTGAGCTTTGGGTTTAGTTGAGACACCCTGCCTCAAAGAACACCACAGAGAGGGAATGAGAATGACTCAGGTCAGCATATGGCCTGCCACATGCAAGCATACACAGATGTGCTCTCATAATCACCAAGAGGCACACATGCACGCGTGCAAACACACACACACACACAAACACCACTCATGAGAAAAATCAAAGGGGAGGGAATGAGCATCCATCTCCTAGCAACTTCTTTACTCCCACCCAATGAGATGCAATGTGACATGGCAATGTGACTTACAATATGGCAATATGATCTGTAACAGACCCATTATTCTACTTTTTTCATAGCTGCATAGAACTCTGGTGGATTGTTGTACTCTCTTGGGTTTAGACAATGCCTACTTTCCAGTGGTTAGTTACGATTATTTTTGGGTAGGTATGATAATACTGATAGATGGAAACCCATATCATGATAGAAAACGTACATTTTAAAACAAAGCATGTTTTGAGTAAACATGTAGCTGGATTTCAAGAAGAGAAATTCTTACAGTCAATCCTTCCAGTAAGTGATGCCATCTGTTCAGATATATTGCCTAGTGTTTCCTTCAGGAGAGCAGTGGGTAAGATTTTGCTGACTGTGAGTTCTAATATTTTATGTTAACAAATCACTAAATGATGTAGTGGAGAGGAAATGCTTACACAATCACTTCACTTTTTGGAGGAGGAAAAACTTTGGGATCATAGATTGCTCTTTTTCTCTCTCTTGCATGGCAAACAGAAGCTCATAGGGTATAAAAAGAGATACCAGTCCCAAGTGATCACAAAAGGAAAGCCAGCATGGGAGTCCTGGTGCCTGGAGAGAAGTGTACAGCCGGCTTGGGGCTGTAATGGCCTCTGCAGGGCCAAGAAGAGCACAGCCTCGTTTTAACTGAATGATATCTATAAGTCCCATTCTTACATCTGAGACCTACTTTCAATGCTTCCTCCTTCCTCCTCTCCCCTACCACCTTTAACGGCTCACCTGACTACTCTCTGAAATTGAGGTAAATTGACATGTATTCTACAAGATTTGAGCTGCAAAAATTGGGGTGTTATTTGGATATAAAGAGCATAATGTAGAAAAGGCCTTGGGTAAGAAAATAGTGAGCAGGGAATGTTCGCCTCTCATGACTAGAAGCCTGGATGTGTATATATTACAATCAATACAGAGGGCCGAGGTCAGAAATCAAAGGTGAACGGCTCGTTCATGGAAAGCCTGTGCTTACACAGGGGATAGTCTATCCTTAGAGATGGAAATCAATTTATTCTAAATTGACTGACATTCGTTTACACAAAACAGAACCTTTGTACAATAGAGCATAAACTGACAAGATAAGCATTCAGTCTGAGCTGGGAAAACGGAAAAGAACCGCTCAAAACTGCCAATACAAAGGTCTCCATCTGGCATTTCAAATTTACTGATATTTTATGAAAGTCAGTTTTATGTTATAGGGCAATTTGCTGCCAAAGAAAATAAAAGGTGGGAGTAATTCTTAGACATAAAAACAGAGTGGAGCTCTGCCGAAGGTGACATGCCTGCTTCTTTGTGGTCCTTCTCTGCCAGCTACGGGCATCCCATGCATGGTTCCGGCTCAACAGGCTCAGCACAGTGTGCACAGGGCAAGGAAACATCTGGCATTCTTTATCCATCACCCACTTTCCACACAAAGTGAGACCTCACGTGGACCCACTAGCCTGCCCCTTCGGAAAAAATACACTCCCTGAAGTAAAACCCTAACGTCCCATCCTTTTCACGAAATTGTCCCTTTTGTTTCCTTCTGGTCTTGATGGGTTGTTGTAGAGAGCTGGCCTCTGAGCAAGACCTGGCTCTGGCCTTCTTGAACTGTCAGCGGCTGTAATTCCTCCAAGGAGACCTATGCAAGCTTGGGTTCACTTCTTTTATGGAGTAAGGTGATAGACTCCTGACAATCAGCCCTTTCCCAATGATTTATGGGCATTTAATAGTTGATGGGAAAGAGCTGATTTTCAATAGTGCTGGAATTGTCATTAAGTTGTTCAAGTTCTTTATAACAATCCTTCACCCATGTTCCACTATATAATTTAACCAAAATCACCAATTCACCAAAATATGATTGGGTGAAATCCTTAGTTTTCATTTGTTTGTTTGTTTCTGTCGTGGGTGCCTCTTCTGGGGTGAGCAGACATTAGTTTGAGTCTTATCACAAAAAGCTCACAAAACATTAAAAGTGAACTTTTTACTGAGCTCCTCTGACTTCTCCTGGTCAACCTTCTTCATCTTCTACCATGAAAAATAAAGAACTCTGGTATAATAGCCAGTCTTTGCTTCATTGTTTGGGCAATGCCTATGGTTGGGCTGACAATGAGAAGCAGAAGCAGAATATCAGAAGGTCACTTAGGTCACTTGGAACACTCTCCTCATGACTGGCCCAGGTCTGCTGGTCAGTGAAATGACAGCCCCGAGATCACAGTCTATACCTGCTGATACACTGAAGGCCATCTTCGACCTCAAGCCCAGTTAGGTCACATGGTCTACCTTTTCCCTTATCAGAGTCTTATAGTTTGTCTTCCGGTCACACTAACAGTACAATTGTTCTCACTTCTCATTTCAGGGGAGCAGCTTCTTCTCACTGTGTTCTCAAGTACATGCAGAGATTAGAACAGCCATTGTCAACCTGTGGGTTGAAACCCTTTGGAGGTCCAATGACCCTTTTACAGGGGTCACCTAAGACCATCCCAAGACACACATTTACATTATAATTCATAAAAATAGAAAAATTACAGTAATGAAGCAGTCAAATCATTTTATGATTGGGGTCATCACATCATAAGGAACTATATTAAAGGGTTGCACCAGTTAGGAAGGTCAAGAACCACTGAATTAGATTAGAGTGACAGACATGCACCAAATATACCAACCTTAGCCACCAAAACTCTACCATAGCCACAGACTTCCTGCAGGAAACTGAAGCTATGGGTCCTACCTATACCCCTCACAAACCAGCTCAGAATTTTCCATTAGTAAGTGTATGATGTTTTAGGGTCTTACATGTTTGAGCCTCGTGTATACTCTGTTCTGCTTTATTCCCTACCCTCAATCTCCAAATCAAAAGTAGGCATGGCCCCATATGCATGCAATCTTCCACTCAGGGGGTAGAGACAGGAAGATTATGGATTGGAGGTCAATCTAGGCTTCATAGTGGAAATCTGTCACAAAACACAAATAATACAATAACAATAGCAATTATTTAAATGTAGATAGTGACTTATGAAACAGTGTAGAGACATTTTAAGGAGATATTTCTACACAGTATCTCTGTATTTTGTGCTCACCAAATGACTTTGAAATTGAGCTGTAAGAACTCCTGGCTACATAGAATTAGATGCTGTAAACCAGGCTTCACTTCCACATGTGTAAATAAGGAAGGTGATGTTTGCCACACAGATGTCCTGCCACAGTTCAGTATCTGATGCTATCAAGTGAGCAAGGTGGTCTGTAATCATTGCAAGGTCAAATACATCATATGGAAAACACCAGTTCAGATAAATGGTAGAAGACCAACACTTTTGTCAATGCTGAGCAATTCCATAACTAAAACTGCAACTAAGTATTTCTGTAACACCAGAGTAACACTTATCGTGCAACAGTTGCTGTGATAATTCTTCATGCCAAGCACAGTTTTGCTTAGTGGACAAACAACAACACTTACATCTGTATCTAATTAATTTAATATTTCTCTAACACACTAAAGACCCATTGAGAAAACCAGACCCATCGTTTTTTGAAGCTCTGTCCATCCCAGCAAGAGACCAGAGGCCTTTTCAGTTCATGGTGAACCTTTTTGGTCACCTGTAGCAAGGAGAGAAGCTGCTTGTTTGTTCCTGGCTGCTTAGCCCCGAAATAATCATGTAGAAATTTTATTATTTAAAACACTGCTTAGCCAATTAGCTCTAGCTTCTTATTGACTAACTCTTACATATTAATTTAAACCATTGCTATTAATCTGTGTATTGCCATGTGACTGTGGTTTACTGGCTAAAATTCCGGCATCTGGTCTCCGGTGGGGATACATGGCTTCTCTTCCCACATACCTTCTCCCAGCATTCCATTTAGTTTTCCCGGCATTCCTAAGTTCTGCCCTATCAACAGGCCAAGCCAGTTTTTTATTAATTAACAAATCATATTCACAGAATACAAAGGGGAGTCCCACATCACCTCCCATATTCTGTTTAAATTAGAAATGGGTTAAATTAATATGTAAGAGTTAGCCAATAAGAAGTTAGAGCTAATAGGCTAAGCAGTGATTTAATTAATACAATTTCCATGTGATTATTTTGGGGATAAGCAGCTGGGAATGAAACAAGCATCTTCCTTGCAACAGATTGGCGCCAACGTGGTAGACTAAATCCACATAAAACTTGAATGGGCTTGAGAGGGAATTCTAGGCACTGGAAAACAAAGTTTAGCTGCATTTCCCCCCTGAATGGGCTTTGCTTGCTGGCGGCATGCTACAGTTCCCTTAAGAGAGGTTTTCCTGATTCAGTGGTAGCAGAAAAAGAAGCCATGACTGTTTTGAAATGCCGGCTTTCTGGGCTGTGCTGCCAGTGTGACCTCTGGCTCTTTCAGGAGACCAAGCATTTGAATGGGGTTTGTGAGCAACGTATTATGGCTTGCTCAGTGGCAACATGGACCATATGGACTGGCTGTGTGCCTAGAGATGGGGCATTGTGCATAGCTCTTGGAGGCTGTGAGCAGCTCTGCCATGCTGGACTGGGCAGGAAAAGAAGACAGTTCTGTATTTCCCCTAGTAATGGTGCAGCTTAAGTTTTTAAGAAGCGCTTAGCATTTTAAGAAGTGCTCATAAACCGTAAAGAATTTCAGATACACAATAGGATGGATTCAGACATAAAGGACCTCTAAATGGGTCACAGTGCTGGATAAATGTATGTAGGCTTGGGAGAGAGAAGAAAAAGAGTATAGAGGGTTATAAAAAAAGTAAATGGTTTATAAAAAAGGAAACAAAGTCCTTTAAAAAGAAAGAGTACAGACAGTCATAGATTAAAAGAAGCAAAAAAGAATAAACCATGTAAAGATGGAATATACACAGAGAGTCTGGATTAAGTTTTTCTTTGAATTTTTTGACTACAGAGAGACATTTGATTCTGGGGATTGCTATGCTAAACTACCATTTATACTTTAAAGGTATCTTGTCTTCAAAATTTGAGTCTAAGGATATATTGCTTTGGAAAAGAGGTTCTTTCTTTTTTGTTTCCACAGAGGATGAGAACCTGTGGATTGCTTCCAGACTAATATGGTTTGATGGACCAAGACCCCCTGAAAGATTGCTGTGAACACCCCCAAAATTACTTTTCCCAACTGCTGACTGAGATGAACCTAGCACACATGATACACCATGAAAGATCTGATTAACAGCAACCCTCAGTCAGCAGGAAGTAGTCTAGAGAACTACGCCCAAATTCCCAAATACTGTTCATAAATGTTTGTTTATATTTAAAGGGGGATATGCTATAGAGATTTGCATTGGTATGGATCTTGGTTTATTTATACAAATTTAAAGTCAGTCTTGTTATATGTATATTTCTGATCTTGATTAAGGTATTGTGTTTGTGCAGCTCATTTAAAAATGTAATGTATATGTTAAAGTTACAACCTTTTTTTCTTTAATAAAGAAGCTGCTTTGGGCCTGTTGATAGGGCAGAACCTAGGTAGGCGGGGAAGACTAAAGAAGGGAGGAGTCAGAGAGAAGCCATGTAGTCCTGCCAGAGACAGATGCCAGTTGGAATCTTGCCGGTAAGCCACAGCCACGTGGCAATACACAGATTACCAGAAATGGGTTAAATTTAGATGTAAGAGTTAGCCAATAAGAAGTTAGAGCTAATGGGCCAAGCAATGTTTTAAATAATATAGTTTCTATGTGGTTATTTTGGTTATGGGTGGCCAGGATGAACAAGTGGCCTCCTCCTACAGTCACAGGGCCTTTTTTTCTTTCTATTAGACAAGTTGTATTCATCTCGAAATAAACTAATACTCAGTGAGGAAAGAGAAACCTGTGGGGAGACCCACTGTCGTCTCACTGTGCCCTGCTCAGGGACCTGGTTGTCTATGCCCTGTAGGACCAATCTGGAATAGCCGGAGGCTCTGGTAACTGCCAGAGGGAGGCACTCAGGCTTGAGGCACAAAGGCGAGTACAAAACAGATGACAAGAACTAACGTTTCAGTCTTTGGAAATGTGGATAAAAGCAGACTAACTTAACTAACAGTGAGGAAAGGACTTTCAAGTTTACTAGAAGAGTCTGCATTATCAAACATTGAAAATGTTTTTTTTTTTTTAAAAATAGTTCCAGGCCTTAATGGTAAATAAACATCGATAATCTTGACAGATGCATAATGAGGCCTGCTTTAAAAACATAACACAAATGATTAACAATTAGTATGAAAAATTAAAAGGTGTAAACTGATCATTTCAATGATTTATAAACTTGACCAAATTTTTGTGATTGTCCCTAATACTCCTTGCAGATTAGTTGACTTTCCCACTGCAGTAAGAGAACTCTACTGGAAACTCACCATGGGAAGGGCCCTAACTAGTGAGATTACCATGGGAATGACATCATCTTTAGACTACCATGGGATGATGTCATCTTTAACCCTAGTGTAAATATAACAGGTTAAATGATAAGCTTGTGTGTTTTCATGCCCTATAATCAGCCTCAATGGTCTACTTTCATGCTTTGGCTATCATGTCGCTACATTGAAATATACACATTTTAAAATATTTATTTAATATATATACAGTATTCTGTCTGCATATATCCCTATAGGTCAGAAAAGGGCATCTTATCTCATTTTAGATGGTTGTGAGACACCATGTGGTTGCTGGGAATTGAACTCAGATCCTCAGAAAGAGTAGACAGTGCTCTTAACCTCTGAGCCATCTCCACAGCCCCCAGAAATATACACATTTTTTTAAAAGCACTGTATACTTCTCTCTGGTTGCTGCAGTGGTTAAATGTACTTAAAGTATCAACTGTACTTAAAGTATCCAGTAGATCATACAACTTTTTAAGATACACTAGCAGGATATTTTCTTTCTGTTGTCAAAACCATGGTCATGAGCACTGAAATTCCATTACTAAATATACTTTGATGAGAAAATAAACTTTGTGGAGATCAGCAAATGATCTACCTCAAGGGTTAAGTGCTAAGTCTTAGCCTACATCTCTTCCTTATTATTCTTTCCACTGGCCCCGGACAAATGGCTTCTTAAGAACAAGATATTAAATACTGGTGTTATCTGTGCACCCTTAGAGTCTTCAAGCACTGTGTAAGACGTGGGCTCAGGTGTGGAGAGAGCACTTGGAGGGAAGTTAAGCGATTAAGCTCTGGCATGCCTTGGTACATTCTCAAACCTAAAAGACGGATTGAAAGATGCATCTCAGAACGAGCTCCCCATGGATTGAAAGGTGCAGCTCAGAACGAGCTCCTCAGTAGCTGGCCAAGCACAGATCATGAGGATGATGTATTGAGATGGCTCCTTCCAGAACACTTGGGCTTACTGCTCTGATGTCTAATCAATCTATTGAGCAGCTATAGGACCTAGCTGAAGAGTGTTCTGTAGCTTTAAAGACCCGGCCTGCAGATGGACACTTGGGGAATCCTCTGTGTGTACCTTGTGAGAACAGCAGACAACAGTAGCTCTTAACCCGTGGCCCCACAGATGCTAAATGACCCCACTTATCCAAGAACAAGAAGTATTTTTTTCTCAGCCTCGGTCCAACACTGTTGGCCCTGTGAGCACATCTTCATTTGCCCCATGGGCTCCAGGTAGAGAGGGTGGTGGATGGGGCTGTTCCCTGTGGATGGCAGTGTATTCTCCATCTGTTGGGTGAGGGGGCTCAGGAGGCTTTGGTCCAGCCCAGCTACTTTCAAGCATGAGGCTGTGCTTGCTTTACACGTGATGTGAACATGGGTGAGACATGGGGTCAGCAGGGGGAGGACTAGGACCATTTATCACAGTAAGTTTATTAAGTGACCAAGTCACTCAGAAGAAAAAGATCAAAGAAGGGATAATATCAATGAAGTCTTCAAAAGACTCATCTAGTTTTCAAGAAGGAAATGCTTTTCTAGATGTTCTTTTATAGATAATACTTTAAAAATGTACCACTCTTTGAACATTGCAGAGTGGTCGATGGAGCTGGAGGGGCTGAAGCTCTCTAAACACATGGGTCCCTTCACAGTGGCTACGTTACAGTTGTTATCTTAAATTAGTTGGTAAGTGACAGATATGGACGAAAGCAATGAAAGCCAAGGGAGCTTACCAAAATCTAGATGATTTGAGAAAAACAACAACAACAAAACATTAAGATTTGAATTTCAGGTGCGAGACTGCTTTATATGTGGTAGAACTAGGAAAACAGAGTGATTTCTTCATATACTGACGTGTTACAGGCTTTCACAGTGTTACTACACTTTAAAATTTGAAAATGTGTCTAAAGAACGGTTTGATTTGAGTTTGGTGAAGATGTCTATTTTCGATGTTAACTCATAAAAAAGGGGAACTAGACTATCATGCCAAAACCACACATACATGATAACCTGAGACCCCAGATGAGGGTGGTGGAACAACTTGCTACTTAGGAAGCTGTTTGATGGGGCAGAATCCTCCCTCGTGCCTTTCTATGCCTGGCACTGTTGGGAACAGGCTCCCTCTGGAACGTCCGGAACCATGCAGACATACTAATGTTAAGCTCTAGGTGGTTGGGGCTTCTGTTAGCAAAGGTCTGAACTTAATACCTCAAAACCAAATCCTCTGTGTGTGTGCCTTTGAGTGAACATCAAGACAGACTTATCTCACATTCTTGCCAAATATGTATAAAATCAGATCTACCTATACCTACACACCACTGCTTATCTATCACTGGCGGTCTATCAGGTCTACCTATACCCATGCACTACTGGTTATCTATCATGGGTTATCACTGGTTGTCTATCAGGTCTGCCTCTACATACGCACCACTGACTATCTATTTATTAGTTGTGTGCTGTGTTTAATTCCTGTTATTTCAGTCTCAGATCTGCAAAGTCACTTTGTTTTCCTTCCCATGAAGTCTGGGAAGTGAATCTTACTAGGGTGTCAGAAAAACCAACTTGGTGTTTTCAGTCATTTTTCTCCAAGGTCAACATGTTCACAGAATGTCATCAGTAGCTCCTGTGGTCTCCCTGCAGCCAAAGGACTAGAGCACTTTGAAATACAGAAGCCACAGTCAAAGATGGAGGTGTGGGGTATAGGCAAACACCTGATGCTGGAGGTATTAAGGGGGATACTAACAGCTCACCATGGTAGAGCAGGTGTGGCCTTCTAAGGGGGTGCCAACAGCTCACTGTGGTAGAGCAGGTGTGGTTTTCTGGTCCGTGCAGTAAGAGTCCCTATCATTGTGGCCACATGCAGATAAGCAGGTTGTCAGACTGGACAGCCAGAAACGTGAACTCCTTCAAATGTCCTAAGGCCCACTTTAATCAAGCTGCCTGGTTTCAGACTTTCCTCCACTAGACAGTGAAGCTCCACAAGGACATATGAGTGTGCACTCAGACGTCTGTTTCTAACTTTTTTCATTTGAAATGAATATCAAGCTCTGTTGAATGACACTGACTTAAGAGATAATTGTCCCATTCTGATGTAGGCTCCACAACTGGGCACATTCAAAAGATTCTGGATATTTTCACATGGAAAGAAAATGACATATATTGTTAGATATCAAGATGCCACCACGGCCACTCTGCTTGAGACTGGCATTGCTGTTTCTCCAGTCAATTAACGTTCTTGTCTCAAGCTCTGCACACTTCCTATGAATTCATTTAAAGATTTTATTATTTTAAAATTGTGTGTTTGTGTTGGGTTTGCACACCTGAGTGCAGTGCCTACGGAGGTCAGCAGAGGGCATCAGAGGCCCTGGAGCTGGAGTTACAGAAAGTAATGAGATTGTGGTTGCTGGGAACCAAACGTGGTGTTTTCTACAGGACCAGTTAGTACTCTTAACTGCTGACCCATTGCTCCTGTTCAGTGAATTCATTTTAAGAGTCCCCTGATTTTATATATTCACATATGCCCACAGTTTCTGGTGGTTAATCTTGGTTACCAAGTTGCCTGGGTTACCACTTCTGGCAGTGTCTCATAAGGGTTCTTCCACAGAAGGAAGACCCAAAGTAAATGTGTACCATGCTATGACCTGGGGGTCTAGGCTGAATAAAGGAGGGGAAAAGCACAAGACAGCTTAGTATTGGCACTAACATCATGAGACAAAATAAGTTCTCTCTCTCATAAGTCACTTCTCATAGAGTTGTATTCTCAGCAGAGAGAAAGGTAACAAATACACAACTCACTTGTACATTAAGTTCAACGTGTTTTAAGTTACTCTGCCATTATCCTCCAGAAAATGGTTCCTGTTGGCTGATTTTCAGTTCTGTGCTCCTGGCTCTGTGTGACAGACCTCTGTGCTCTTGTGTAGAAATGCACCTCCCACCCTGCCCAAGCAGAGGTGGGTAAGCAACACTTTTGCCTTATTGGGAAACTAAAGAAAAATGATGAAGTTACTCAAGAGTCAGTTCAGGTTTTTAATGTTTGCTAAGTTTCCCTGGCCATGCCAATTAACAGACCTCATACAGTACATATGTTGTTATACCCAGCACAGTTTCTCTGGGCCTCTCTTTTGCACAAGACGGTGATCACCAAAGCATAACGTGCAAAATTTACTCTTCTATAACCCCGACCTTACTGTGGCTCATGATCGAGAACCCAGGTTCTTACATTGAGGGCTGTGGAAGACAGTGGTAAAGGTGGACTGTTTCTGAATGGGCAATACTAATTCATAGCCAACCATGTAAGGCATTCAAGATGCTCTGGCCATGCCCACCTGTGAGGAATTGTGCAACTCCAGGGTGGCCTTGATTCTGAACACAAACATGCACACTTTGCACACCACACACGGTCCCACCACACATGGTCATGCCACACATGATCACACCACACATGGTCACGCCACACACGGTCACACCACACACAGTCACGCCACACAGTGCCTGACTCTAGCTACTCCATCTTAGGAACTACAGTGCTTTCCCACTCTTGTAGACAGCAGTGACTTTGAACACTTCCTCGCCATCATCCCTAGCATGTAAGAATCAAATTCAGACACTTTAGATTATATGTCAGAGTGTTTGGTTTTAAAATTTTCTGTTTGAATTGATGACTTGTATTTGGGTTTCAGTTTGGGAGACGTTTCGAACACTTTCTGAAATGACCAAGATTTCATTCTGTAAACAAAATACACAAGCAGATCTATCTAATTGGTATGCAAATTTGCTTTCCTCGTTAATAAATGGTTCAATTATAGGAATAGCAAATAATTACTGTAAAATCATTTCCCTTATGTTGTGTTGTCAGTAAATGCCTTGCTGACACTCTGGCTTCATGTCACAACATGCCTGGGGTTGAAGGAGAGTTCCCTGCCAGAAAGGGTGTAAGTGGGAAGTTCCTAAGAAGGGCTTTCTAGACTGCAGGGTGAGATGGGACTAAGGAGGGGTAAGGGGCCCCGGTGTGGTGTGGAGGCCCCCTCGTCACATCACAAATGGACTCTGTACTTCCCCTCTGATCAGACTGAATAGTAAAGTGTTCAGAAGTATGGAATGGCTGTCATTAAGTTTCCCACGAGAAGTTTCAAGAATTCCACGGCGCTGTTCCAGCAGCCCCGTGGTATAAAATTTGGATCATTTGATGTGTTTTATCTAAAGCCCGGCTCTACAGTATACTGCTGTTTTAACCCAATGGGCAGGAGCAAGTGGGAACTATTGCTATTTTAAAAGTTGTCAGCAGTTTTCTGTCTCCTACAAGGTGGTCACTTCAATTCCCACGACGAAACAGGTATGCCAGTGTTTGGAGTCAAGCTACCAAATGGACATTTTAGTGAACAGCAAATGAAAGCCAGGTGCCTGCTCTGAAACAGAGAGGTTTGGGGCCCTGCGGAGGCAGGTGCTGTGGGGTGAAGCTTTGCAGCTTATCGCTCTTTTGAAGCAGAAAGCCCTGGACCCCAGATGCTGTGTGCTCCTGTGGAGATGTTTCTGGAAACTTCTGGACACAGAAGATTTCCTTCAGGAAAGAAGTTGCCTCTTCAGAGGCTCTGTGGGGTGATGTGCATTTGCATCCCTGCTCTAGGGCTTCAGGTTCAAGCAGTGAACCGAAGGAAGGGCACGGTACCCAGACACTAAGGAGCCCAGGGCCTCTGCTGCATCAGCTTGAGGCAATGGGAAGGAGGGACGTGGTACCCAGTCTCTAAGGAGCCCAGGGCTTCTGCGGCATCAGCTTGAGGCAATGGGCAGCTGCAGGCCCGAGGCAGATATTGGTACTTCACATGTACAGCCGCTAGCAAGACAAGGTGGGGCACTACTGTTGAATGGGGGTGACAGTGGTCAGTGGGAAGTTCTCAGTTCTCGCTGGTTAGGACAGGAACACAGCAGAGGCGTTGTGCTGGCTAAAGAAAGATGGGTGTCTGAAGCATGTTGTAGCAGCTCTTTGGAGAGCACCCCAGATAAGTACTATATTGGTGCTTTGGATAAATTTTTAAGTGATTGGACAAATACTTACTTGTATACTTACTTGTATAAAAACATGTGCTCCACATGAGTTAGAATGACTGCATCACCAAATAAATCTCAGGGAGTTATTTGTATTTCAAGAGACTAATGATGTACTTCATGTCTGTGTGTCTCTTATCTCACAGGATGTTCACACTTGTGTGTCTTCTTATCTCACAGGATGCTCATACATGTGTGTCTTCTTATCTCACAGGATGCTCATACATGTGTGTCTTCTTATCTCACAGGATGCTCATACATGTGTGCCTTCTTATCTCACAGGATGCTCATACATGTGTGCCTTCTTATCTCACAGGATGCTCATACATGTGTGCCTTCTTATCTCACAGGATGCTCATACATGTGTGTCTTCTTATCTCACAGGATGCTCATACATGTGTGCCTTCTTATCTCACAGGAT